>KB853536.1:1703-12771 GCA_000372705.1 Cerataphis brasiliensis yeast-like symbiont
AGTACCACCAGTGGCTCCAGCTTGGGCCCCGGCCATGGCTTGTACAAGACAATCACCTCGCCCACCTTGCTTCCCTCCTTGGCCCGTTCGAACCGCACGGCGATCCCCCCTACGTTCTGGGCCACGAATCCCGTGTCACCCATGGCGTGCACGAATTCGTTCCAGCCGACCAGGCGGCACCCCTCTTCCGGCCTGCGAGGGAACAAGGCGTGGAAGACGGTGAGGGCCCGTTCTGGAACCGCTATTGTTGTCGCCTTCGCCACCGCCTTCCGAGCACCCTTGCGTTTCCGGCCCGTTAGCTTGCCCGTTTGCCTGCTCACGCCGCGGAGAGAGTAGAGTACCTCGGCTCCCGAAATGGGGAGAGCCCGCGCCACCGCGTTCTCTTCTCTCGTCACCCTGTCCAAGTAGCCGGGCTCTGTGTCCGCCGAGACGATGCCCATCAGCTCCCGCCACTCCTTGGTGCTGGGGTTGGCATCCTGGAACTCGCTTCGCAACAAGGCCCTCATGTCGTGCCAGAATGTCTCAATCGCCATCCGCTGCGTCTGCGTCTCCTCCAGCCACTTCCTGTCCATGACGCCGCCGGGCGCCTCTCGCCCGTAAAAATTGGCCATGAGCTGTTTGCCCGCCTGGGACGCCATTTTTTGTATCCAGAGGTCGTTGCTAGCCTTGGCCGTCAACTTGCGCCCGTAGACCCTCCAGTGCAGTCCGGCTTCCTTCTCCACCAAGTAGGCGCTCAACTTGGCAAACGGGATCGGCGGGTCGATCCGCTTCAACGCAATCATCACTTCCCAAAGCGTCGCCGCGTCCGAGATGCACCTCATGACGTATTCGGTAAAATGTTCCACTTCCCGCACCGGCTTGGTCCAGCAGAGATCCTCCAGCATGCAAAACGTCTGCTGGATGTTGTAAACCTTGGGCTCTCGCCGCTTCTTCGTCATCTCAAACAAGCACCAAGCCAGTGGATCAGCCGCGAAGAGCTTGGCGTCTTCGTCGAAAAGTCCGTGATGCGGCAGCCGGCCAGCCGCCGCCTCCTCAGCCGCCACGTGGATATGACGGTCGTGCTTGGAGAAAATCCGAGTCGCGTGCACGGCCGAGTCGCGAAGTTCTTGCAGCCTCATCTGGTTCATCATCGTAGCCTGTCCTAACAGGCTGCTCAACATGGCCCTGAACTCACGATTGTCCGAACCCAGGTGCTGCAGTCCTTGGATCCGCTGGCACTTTTGTTCCAGCTACATCCAGTCGTAGTAGACCCGCACTTGACGATGCATCTGTACCCCGATGATTCTTCCCGTCTCATCTTTCGTGAGCTCGGAAACCCGAGGGCACTGGAGCAGGTCATTCATGTGTCGACGGAGGTAGGCCGCGTTGGTTTGTAGCTCTACCAAATGGTCGCCGATGGCGTCGCGTCGACTCTTGGCCACTGCCGCAAAGCGATCCACGTCAAATTCCATCGCATCACTCGAGGGGCTAAAGGGTTGATGAGTAAACTCGGACCAGAGCTCCGCTTCGCCAATTCGTTTGAAGCCTTTGCCCATCACTTCAGTCCAATTTTGCTTGCCCTTGTAAGCGGATTCGCCAACATCGGCCAAGATGCTCTCGCTGATCTTGACCAGCATCGTGTACAGGTGAGCTTGTGCTTCCAGAACAAGTCGAGCCTTGGGCCAGCCCATGAGGAGCTGCTGCTGATGTGCTGCTTGTACATCCCAGTCGACAATCTGGCCAAAGCCTGGGCCGCATCTGACCAGGCCCGTCGCCGAAAACTGCACTTCAAACGCGCCTCCTTCCTAAAGAAAGGCGATCTGAGCGTTGTCAAAGGCCAGCCAGAACTCGCCCGAATGCCGCGTCCTCGCGTTCAAGAGTCCACAGAGAACCATCGGGTTTTCTTTCAACATCTCCACACTTATCCACGGCAGGAGGAGCTGCTTTCGCAGCTTGGCATCCGAGATGGGAGGCTCCGCTGCCAGGCCCGAGTAGACGAAATGGGGCAACACAAATTTCTTCTCGCTCATCTCCGGAACAGCGTCCTTGAGTAGATTGGCCCGTTTCTCCTGGCTGCGCTTTCTCCAGCGGTGCATCAGCGCGTCCGCGTACACGTCGAGGTGCTGGCAGAGAGTGGCTCGGCTTTTTTCTATCTCGTGCAGGTAACCATTGGCTATTTTTCGGGCCTCTTCCTGGGCCACTACGCCTCGATAGCGCATGTGAGGGACGCTGGACTGCACCTCGGTGCTGTAGAACCATTTGATGCACGACTTGCATTCGCATGGTGGTTTCATCACCGGGCTGCGCAGTGGCCCAGCACCACCCGACGCGTCGCATGCCGATGTCGACTCCATGTCTTGCGGAAGCCGAGGCTTGTGGTGGAACGGGTGGGCAATATAGAAGACGAATGAGGGCAACTGCGGAGGATATGAAGTGGACTTTGTTTCGGACAGGGGGGGGCGAGAAGGAGGAAAGTTGGCATGCTATGTGTTGGTTATCTATTTATCATAAATAATAATTATTATGTGTGGAGGCGTTTAAGCTTGTTGGTTTTCGGCTGCGTCCGACTGATTTTCTTTCTCTTCTCTCCTTTTCCCTTTTTTCCGGCCTATTTTGTGGGCATGTGTGGCGTGTGGGGCACGTAACCCCGCTTAACCGTCGCCCTTCTCCACTGCCCCGTGACATGCTCACGAAACTTTGGCGAAGAGGGAACGGCGGGGAAGCCTCAAAACATACGCGCACCCATGACGGTGCTGCGGATAGGGTCGGCCTGAATGGACCGGCCCGAACCCCTCTTGACAACCCGCTGGCTCGAAAGATAGCCTACAGAGCCGGGAGACGCGAATAGCGCGAGCTCCCGCGTCGTTTGCCCTTTCTGAAAATCCGTGGATTTGCTGGAAAAGGAAGAAGCGTATTTCGCGTGACACCCCGTGGGAAGGAATCCACATTTCGGGTAAGCGCACGTGCGTAGACACGTGCTGCACGACCTTGATAAATCCTCTGGTGGTTTGCGAGGGACTTGACGGGACTGGCCTACACTGCGCTTTTGCGCAGCAGCTGCACGGATGGTTCTCCGCGGAAGGGAGAACGCTGGCTGGACCAGCTGGACACGGCGCGGTTTGCCAGCTTAGCTGAGGTCCAGTACTGCGGATGAGACAAGTTAGGCGAGTTGCACAACACTCGCCACCCGGCCTCACCAGTGTCATGCCTCAACGGCGCTAGGCTACAAGAACCCGGCACCTTGCAAGTCGCACACACACACCACCACCATCCCCATGCTCACGACGTTGCAATCAACACATCGTATCTTCCCTGATCTGCGCAACTATCTGCTTCTGCTCCTTTGTCCTCACTCTCTTCAACATGCCGTATATTAAAATGAGTCATATTCCTGAGCCACCAACTTCTCGCGAGTGCTCTTCTTCCTCCTTCTTCCTTCCATCATGCTTCGGAGGAAGAGCTCCCTTACTTCACGGGAGGATTTCTTTCCCCTCT
The DNA here is from genome assembly GCA_000372705.1 of Cerataphis brasiliensis yeast-like symbiont. Classification (NCBI taxonomy): domain Eukaryota; kingdom Fungi; phylum Ascomycota; species Cerataphis brasiliensis yeast-like symbiont. The sequence continues at coordinate 5,178 of KB853536.1, forward strand.
GATTCCACCTGGTCCCAGCTATGACGTTGACCCTTCTAGCGCGAGAACCTGCAACCGTGTTAGCCTGACGGGTCGCCCGACGAGGTGTGGCCGGTGCAACTGACCAACGCTGTACGGCAGGGGATGTAGACCTGAGTCCAGTTCTTGCGCCCGTTCCACTCCATTGGAGTGGTGAAGAACCGGGTATCTTCGTTAATCCTGTCGTAGCCGCCAACCTCGCCCGCGTCGCTATTCAGCACCACGCGATACGTCCCCGGCACTTCGATTCCGATACGATAGTCACTGAAGCTCTCGCTCGGATGAAAGTTGAAGATGAAAACCAGCCCGGCCCTCTCGAAAACAACCACCTTGTCGCCTTCATGCTTCAGGGAAATATACGCTTGTGGAGCGTGCAGCCACCCGTATAGCTCCTCGTATTTGTTCATCAGGCGGTCGAAATGATCGAGATACTGGTAACGGAGCAGATGGTCATCCGTCAAGTTGAGTTGACGTCGTGCGTACCAAAACGAGTTATTGTTGCCCTGTCGCGGAAAGTCGAGCCATTCTGGGTGTCCAAACTCGTTGCCCTCAAAGTTTAGATATCCCTCTCCTCCCAGGCTGTGCGTGAGGAGTCGGATCATTTTGTGTAAGGCCATGCCACGAGCAATGACGGGCGTAAGAGGTGACAAAACAGACATGTGCGAGTACATCTCCGCATCGCAAAGGTGCATCATCAATGTCTTATCACCAACAAGTCTGCTCATTGGTCAGCGCGTTCACATGCGGCCTGTTTCGACAGTGACATACGCCTGGTCGTGACTCTCGCAGTACGCGATAGTCTTCTCACCGTGGCGCCTGTTCGTCAAGGTAAAACAGATCTTTGCCATATCCCACTGCTCATCCCTCAGCTCCTTCAGAATCTTGATCCACATGTCTGGAATGGCCATGGCCAGACGGTAGTCGAATCCGATGCCTCCCAAGGATAGCGGCAAGCAGAGGGCAGGCATACCCGAGACGTCCTCGGCAATGGTGATGCATTGCGGGTAAAGCGAGTGCAGCATTTCGTTGGCGAGCATGAGGTACACAACTGCCTCTTCGTCGACCTCGCTGCCGAAATATTCGTGGTAGCCGCCTGAAAAGCCACTGGATTTCCGATTCAGTTTACAACCGTGTACTTTGCGGGGGTGGAGGATACACGGAGAGGACTCACGTTCCCATCCCGTGATGGACATAGAGCATACTTGTGACGCCATCAAAACGAAAGCCATCAAACTGGTATTCATCCATCCAAAATCGTAGGTTGCTTAGAAGATATCGCAGCACCTCATGGTGGCCATAGTTGAACAACCTGCTGTCCCATTGATCGTGACGGCCTTTGCCACCACTATGGAAGTATTGGTGGTCGCTGCCGTCGAATTCGTTGAGCCCATCCAGAACATTTTTCGAAGCGTGACTATGGACAATGTCGAGAAGAACGGTAATGCCCATTCCGTGAGCAGTGTCTATAAGCTCCTTGAGATCTTCAGGTGGGCCGTAGCGGCTGCTTGCGGCAAAGAAGCTGTTGACCTGATATCCGAAGCTGGCATAATATGCATGTTCCATGACGGCCATGAGTTGAATGACATTGTAGCCCAAGCCCTTGATGCGCGGCAGCATGTTCTCAGTGAATTCCTTATAGGTTGCCACCCGCTGCTCTGGCGTTGAGATACCGACATGAGCCTCATACACACGTGCACTGACTGGTTTTTTGGGACGACAATGACGAAAGTGGTACTTTTACTCGGGTGGTGGATTCCAGAAGCGAGCGTCGTAGACTGGAGAGACGCTGAGGTCTTGCGTCACGTACTTGATCCATGCCGGGATACGTTCTGCTCTCTCGCCTCCTGGCAAGACGAGGGAGATCTATAAGCCATCAGCGAGGAGCCAGAACAATACCTTGGCCATCGACGCTGACTTTAACTTTGGAGTTGTGAGCTATTGCCGGCTGGCCGTTCAGGGTCGGAACCGTTATCTCGAAAACGCCAAAGGCATCTTTGCGCATAGGATGGGATTCGCGATTCCAGTCGTCTACAAGGCGCGTGAGTAGCCTTTTCCCGGTCAGGTTGGTCTGTCACATACTGAAGTCCCCAATTAGAAATGCTTCCTTGGCATTCGGAGCCCACTCTCGATAAATTATATTGTTATTGTTGTCCACATTGAATCCGAACTTCTCCACGCCCTGGCACCGCCAAGTTAGTCGTACACCTGACAGAAGGCGACCAATTCGGGGGTCTTCACCATTGAAAACTTTTCAATGCCCCCTTCAGAATCTTTGATAGTTTGAATCCACGCCTGCGCTTTCGAATATCGTCGCCTGAGTACGTCACTGAACGGGGACAGCCACGGGTCCAATTTGACGGCTCCTGCGGGTATGGTCAGTACACCATTCTGTCAGCTAAAACAGTTTACACAATACCTGTGCCGTCGTTAACAACATCGCCTGAAGCGTTTAAAGAAGCCTCAAGGTCCAGAGAATTGGACGTATTGTCTGCAATTGCAGCCATTGCCTAAAGCGCTGCGTGTTACGGTACCGAAAGGGAGGTATCGACAGCTGCGTGGAATGGCTGGATGTACTGCACGCTGCCGAGTCCTGGCCGTGCCGCACGATACAATGACTATTTGGCAGAATACTTGAGAGCTGAAAGCTGATAATCAAGATAGTATACGATGATGAATCTCAACGCTCTCTTCGGGTACGTTGATGTTTTGTCAAAGGGGAATAGCATGGCCGACCTCCTGTAGGTAAACACAAGCTCCGGCGTTGGTTAGTATGTGTGGGGTAGGTAGCTAGCTTTATCGATAATCAATGCTGCTATAGCTTGCACATGACGTCAATCTCGCTTAAGTACCCCAATCAATCAATAAAAGGCACCTGTTGACCCATGTGAGGCTCAAAAGGCTCATCTCGTGCGGCGTAACTGCGTGTGCGTCGACTGCATTAGGTGACTGACACGCATTCGACTGTTGTTTTGCACCTGAAAGACAGGCAACCACCACAGGGACCTCTTGTTTTTGAGGGCACAAACTTGCCGACGCGACGACGACGCTGTAACAAAGGCCGCATCGTGGCAGATGCATCTCCGTTTCTGACCAAAGACTCGAAATAAATTGACGCCAGCAAACAAAGAAGATGAGTGAGTAGCCGGGGCAACCAATTTCACGAATGTGAGTCTCAACGACATATTGGAGGCTGTTGGACACACTCCAGTGCCAGAGAAATTTAAGTCAGACCGTACGAAGAATGAATGAAAACATCGCCCAACATTGCATGGCTGGATGCAAAAGGTCCGGCTCCTTTTCACCAGCAAAATTACATCAAAGGCTTAATAAACCCCTAGTTAGCCGTTTGCGACCAACCTACGAGATGGTGACACTGGGTTGGCCCCTGAGGCCACGTTCCATGCCTGCAGATAGTGGGGATGAGCGTCTCGGGCCGATGAAGGGTCCGCGCACAATTACAGGACTGGAATGCAAACTATGTAAAGGAGCAGAAAGATAATAACTATACATTAGTTAATAAGGTATCTTCTTATGGGCTCTTCAAAACCCATCCCATTGGTTCCAGTTCCAATTCTTTCCCACTCTTTGGGCCGGCCTACTCCTACGCTCTCGATGAAAATGCAATAGCCCAACGGCCACCGTCCCTGCTTAGTCGGCATCTGAGCCAAACTTTACGCCTACGAAAGGAAAGATACTGTAGGAAAGATATTCACTGTCCCCGGCCCCTCCTCCCCATCCCCTGGATCCCACTCAAAACAGGCCACGGTGTCCGTAAAGATTTAGCTTTTACTTCTCATCTTCTGCCTCCTCCAACTGCCTCATGTATTTAGCAAACGTCTTTCTATGTGTCTGTTTTCACCCCAGCGCAGGTCTTGTCAGTCGCATCGTCCTCACACATCATAGACGCCGTCAAAGACACTCGCAAAAGTCTCACTCACCATACCAGCGTATCGCCCGTCCTTCAACACGCAAATATACCGAAGGCCCAACTTGACAAAACATTCGTACACAAGGTCCATGGGCGACCGCATGTCTAGCGCGACGGGTGCCTTGCGTGCTTGTAAGCATATCTTTTTCCGCGCCCGCCTCCCTAGTCGTTTCCCCCTTAACTTACTGGGTCAATGTATCGAGTAAAGTCCGTCGGGCTGGGTTCGTCGCCGTCGTCCTCGATGCTTGCCACCCGATCCATGAGACATAGATTGGTGAGCTCGTCCTCTAGCTGATCGAGCGCGTACTCGAGATCTGGAGCCGGAATAAGTCCGACCAAGATATCATCTCGAACAATGGGAAGGCCGCCGTCGAGCTCCCCTGCTCGATGTAGCGCCTCCAGCTTGGCCCGGAGGCTTGCAGCCGAGACCAGAGGTGAGTTGGTGATGTCGATCAACCGCTCCCGGCGCACACGAGGCACGATGTCCCCCAGATCACCGATGAAGAGGGGCTTATGTTTGTTGTCGAGAAATGGGTAAGAATTCATGCTCGTGGGAAGATCCTGTCTAGAAAGTCAGCCAGAAATCCGCACGCCTTGCTTCGCCGACGGGAGCAACTGACATAAATGCTGCGTGGCTCAATCGCATCGGCCGTCCATTTTGACACCAGCACCGTCAGGGAAAATGGGAGCACGTAGTTGAGGCTGCCCGTCAGTTCAAACAGAATAACCGCGAGAGTGACCGAGAGTCTCGTGGTTCCACACATGGTCGCACCGGCTGCAATGAGACCATATACGCCGGGTTGGATGCAAGTACCATCAACAGCTGTTGCGCAGTCCCCAAAGATGGCCCAGTTTGGCGCCGCCCACACCAGCCACTGCACCATGTGGCCAATCATGCGCCCCATGAGACCGCCAACAACCATGGACGGAATATAGATTCCTGAAGGAACTTTCTACAAGACGCGTCAGTCGGGTGGCTCGTCGACGATCTCGGCGGGCAAAAACTTACAATACCAAACGTGATGACCGTCAAGAAGCCCTTGATGACAAACGCTATGGACAAGTCTCGAATTATAAGTGGGATATCGTCGATGGAGCTTGGGCACAAGGCCAAGCCATACCGGTTGTCGTCCCTCGGCTTATCGCAAGGAGCGGCCAGATTTAGCAACAGACTAGTTACGGGGAGCTTGGTCAAGATCATCCAGTAGCTCGTCAGGCCAGTTGTCAAAGCCACCAAGAAGACCTCGAAGATGGGATACTTCTTGATAAGTCGAATGCGGCGGAAGCTGAGGGCCCAATGCTTGTGCGCCTTGATGAAGAGTGCGCCGAGAGCGCCACCGAGAACGCCAATAATGATGAAGCCTAGCAGCTCAAAGTACTCCCAGTCGACCAAGTACCGGACCTCGAATATGACAATCTGGTGGGTGCCGTATGGGTTCAGAAATTTGAGGGAGAGGGCGGCGACGATGCAGCAGAAAAAGGTCCTGAACAGAGTCTTGGCAGGAAAGAAGTAGGCCACCTCTTCTAGGCCGAATAAGACGCCTCCGATAGGCGCGCCAAAGGCGACAGCAACCCCGGCGGCGGCGGCGGCGGACAGAGCCTCTCGCCTCTTACCATCGTTCTGATCATATTTTGGAAATAGACGGCAAGCAATATTGCCGACGCACGTCGCCATGTGGACAAACGGACCCTCTTTCCCGAGACTGAGGCCGGATGATACGCTGAAGACAAGAGAGACCATTTTGATGACGAGTGTCTTGAAACCCAAAAAGCCATGCAGGACGAAGCCGCTGATGATGACACGTACTTCGGCAACTCCGCTGCCGGCAGCCGAATAATAGACCATGGGAGGCGGCCTTACCTGTTTGGACGGGTCATTCTGATGGGGACTGGCACTTTCGTCCGACTGGGCGTCTTCGGAAAGCTGAGGAGGGCCCTCGGCCGCGATATTTTCATCCAGTGTGGCAAGGCGATACGCTGACGGGACAACCGTCTTAGACCACAAGGCTAGCCAGCAGGAAAAAACGGAGAAGCTGACGACACCGATAATGTAATTGAAGAATTCGGTCCCCGTGTTTCCGAAGGGACGGTGATTGAAGACCTCGGTCCAGCTCCTCTATTCTTCGCAACGACCTTTAGGGCAACATTGCTGCACTTTGTCAGCTGGTGCGCAATGGCTACCGACAGATCGATTCTCACCTGTTCTGATAGGTACCAGGTTTTTGCGCAATACCCATCCTTGTAATCAAAGACGGTCCTCTCAGACACGTCGACTGCGTATGCGACAAAAGCGACGATGAACCCCGAAAGCGCGCTGAGAATCCAGCCCTGAACGCCATCAAACAACAGGCGGACACGACCCCAAAAGTCTTTTCTGCTACGCAAAGCCTTGGCTCGATGTGAATCGGCAATCGAGTCGTGTACCCAGTCGGTACAGGTGAATTGATCATACCACACTCGCTCTTCGGGGAACAAGGAGCTTCTAGGATCGGCTAGAGATGGTCGTCGGTCAGAGAGGGCAGAAATAATCCTCTGGCTCCACGACGGGTGGCGACTGTGGTGTAACGAGCCAAGGTTACTTCCTGTCAGACAGATCCGAGTCAGACTTATGCGACGATCAACATGCCGAAGGGTCCGAAGCGGCGGGGCAAGGACGAGTAGGGAGTGGGCATGGCTTGCCTGTGTAGCTCTGGTTGCGAGACAGACTTGATACTCGGTGTGAGTTGGCATCGCTGTGAATGCGGACTCGAGATTTCGTCGAGATCAGCAGCGGAGAGCGCTCGTCGGGAGGGTCGCTGATGGAATGACGTCGACGAGAGGCAAAAGAACGGCGCATCGTGAGGGGAGACGAAGGTTGAGAAGCTGGAGCCTGGGGCTCGCGGTCAGACATGGTCGTGGCGTCTGCGGATCAAAGAGGCTAGGAGAAGGTCGGCTGGCGAAGCGTGAAGTGGACAGGGAGTGCAAGAGACAATGGATGGTTGGCGTCAAGGTCAGCAGCAGTTACGCTCGCTTCCTTCCTCGGTGGCAAGTTGGCCGGCTGGCCCTGCTGACCGCGCTCAACAAAGTTTGGTGCTTCGTCTTGATTATTCCTGCCGGTTCTGCCTCGGCCTGCCCGACGGCAGCAGGCAGGCGACTGTGGAGGACCACCGGAAAGATTTTGAGTCGGAACAGCAGCAGCAGCAGCAGCAGCAGCAGCAGTAACAGTGGGAGGAGGAGGTAGGGGAGAGAAGCGGGAGGAGGTTGTAGATGCTGTAGATTGTCCCGCTCGAGGATGGAGGGAAGCACACGCGGGCCAAAAGTCCCAGCTGTGGCAGGCCTGGTTGTTGCATTTACTTCTACCGCATCTGCTGCTGCTGATGCTTATACCGCCGCCACCGCTGCCGCAGTGTTTCGCATGCCTACTCGCCCACGATGACACGGGCACGCGCATGTGAGCAGGAAAGCAAGGCGGGCTGTTGGCAGTGACTCCAAGACTCTTGCTCATGTGAGCAGGCTGGTCACTGGAGATGGTTGGTGGCGGGTGGTGGTTGTAGTTAGTGGGTGGTGAGAGTGGCTTCACCTGCGGCGACCCGCTGACTAATAATGAGTTCGTAACGGCTGACCGATTAACTACAGTGGGTATGCAAAAGTCTACGAACACAGCCCCCG
>KB853539.1:4379-15039 GCA_000372705.1 Cerataphis brasiliensis yeast-like symbiont
CTGCAGCGTCTGCGTAGGCGAAGCGTAGGGCGGTGTCATGGGTTGCCCCGTCCTGGGCTACATTCGCTTGGGACACCTTGAAGAGTTCCTATGACTGGTGTTGTGTCCAAGTCACAGGCATTGTGTGAGTTTTTGGGTAGGTCGCGTGGCCCTCGGGGCCTTTTTCTTGTTGATCCCGCCCCTGTTTGTCTTAGGATGTGTTCCTCGGGGGCCACTGGGCAGAGCAGTGGCTCTCCGCTTGGGCATCCTTCTCCTCCATGTCCATCTTGACGTCCTGGGTCTGTTCCAGGTCTGTCGGTTTGCCGGGGGTAGGAGCGGATGTTTCTGGGGCTCCTCTGGCCGTGTCGTGATCCTCATTTTGGAGGCTCGAGAGCGTTTTCCCTTGTGTGAACACTTCATTTGGGGGTGCCTTCCCCTGCCAAGTCGCTGTCAGCGTGGCCCAGGGCCCTAGTACCAGGTCTCTGCCCCGTACAGAAGCGAGGCGAACGCGGATCCTTGCACCGCCTGCCTGGTCAGATCTGTCCTCGGGCCCCAGGTTGTCCGGGCTAGTCGGTTCACGTGCGACGTGATTGCCTTGGCCTTCACCACTGCCTGTGCGACGTGCTCACGGAACAACAGCTTGCGGTCGAAGAAGACGCCCAGCCACACCTGGTGACCTCATTAGGCTGGACAAGTTCGCCGCCGACGTCCGCCGGCAGCTCCACTTCCTTGCGCCGCTGATGGAAGTACTGCAGGTCGGACTTCAGCACGTCCAGGGTTTTGGATTTTCGGGCCCAACAGGCTTATAAAGAGTCGAATATTTATCACGTGATACCCACTGAAGTCTCCAGACTAAAAAATTATTCAGCCAATATCAAATTTATCTGGCCTGCGAATGTGCAATCAAAGTCAAGGTCAATCCCACGAGGCGCTTTCGACGACTCCAGTAAATCGCTCTCCCCTTACGACTCTCTCCTCGCACCGTCAAGATGGAGAACGATCGCGGCGATATTGTCGATCTGTACGGAATCTAGTTCGCCTTGTTCTTTTTCTTATCGTCTAAGTACTGATTGATTTTGTCTCCAGCTACGTCCCGCGCAAATGCAGCGCCACAAACCGCATCATCAAAGCCAAGGACCATGGTTCCGTGCAGATCACCATCGCCAACGTTGACGAAGCCGGCCGTGCTATTACTGGCGAAAACACCGTCTACTGCCTGTGCGGATTTGTGCGGGCAATGGGCGAGAGCGACGACGCCCTGAACAGACTGGCACAGCGCGATGGCCTGCTGAACAACGTCTGGAGCGCTCAACGATAAATCGAAATCTGAACGTTCATCAGGTCCGCTATTTGTCCGACTCTCGTGTCCAATTCCAACTCAACTTGAGTATGTCCGCCAAACTGATGGGTTCCAGTAAGGTCACTGGGGCATATGGGCTCGGACACGAAACGGCATTGCTTGTACGGAGCTAGTCTTGACTGCACCTAGCACCATCCAATTCGAGGCGTTGGGAGCTGATCAATTTCATGGCCATGGGCTCCGCCAAGTGACGATGTACTCGAGTGATTCGCGTCGGCCAGCAAAGGATCCTCGGTCCGGCTCTTGTGGCTGCCTTGTGCCTGAGGATTCTGGAGCTACCTCGATAGCTTCCGTGCCGCAGATCAATCTTTGTGGTCTTGAAAAAGCTGTGTTCTATAAGTAGATGGTCACGGTACAGATACGGGTCACACATCTAACCGTGATAAGAGAAACATGCACAATTTTTTTCTTTCGCTGTAGTGTACATTTACACGATGAACTTCGACTTTTAGTGTTCCGTGAGCGAGCCGACCGGCAGACGACTTTCTTTCCGTATGGGTTATATGGACGGACTCTGGAAATGGCTCGCTCGACTCAACCAAGACGCCACCAAATGAACCTGGTATAACTGGACAGAATCTTTGTCCGTGATCAGATACTACATCTAAAAGTGAATAAATGTAGACCTATATTCATAAAGAGCCAAGTTCAGCCATTTCTAGGGTGGCCGCAGGTCGAAGCCAACAGTATTCCGTTTTGATTTGACATGACCTCGATGCTATTGAGGACGGAACAGTCGGGGTAGAGAAGGGATTGTTATAGGTCTCGCAATGCTGGTAAGTTTGGCGACTACATCCCGCTCTCGATACCCTCCTTGTATGCAGTCAATGCACGATCCCGTACACCTTTATGCTCAACCATCGCCTTCGGATATCCGTTCTTCTTGGCCTGAGCCTCGCCACCGCGGCCGTAAGGGTCGTGAATGGCCTTGTCGCCAAGGTCCTTGAGTTCGGGGACCCACTTGCGGATGTATTCGCCGTGGGGGTCGAATTTTTCACTCTGTAAAAGCGGATTGAAGATGCGAAAATACGGCTGAGGGTCGACGCCGACGCTGGCGCTGAACCCCCAGCCCCCGCTATTACTGGCAAAATCGCCATCAACGAGATGCTCCATGAAGTAGCGCTCGCCCTTGCGCCAATCAATGAGTAGATCCTTAGCCAAGAAGCAGGCTACAATCATGCGACAGCGATTGTGCATGTAGCCGGTGTGATTGAGCTGGCGCATGGCGGCATCGACGATTGGAAATCCCGTCCGGCCCTCGCACCATGCTGCAAAACTTTTTTCGTCGTAGGACCACGCGATGTTTGAGTATTCGGGCTTAAACGGTTTGTTCATGCTGTATCTGCGTATTAGCTTTGGAGATGACGCAAAGAGGATGTGGCGTCTGCCCAAAAAGATGCTAGCTGATATGCCACAAACTTACCAAACATACGGCCAGTTCACCAGGACATGTTTGTAAAAATCGCGCCAGGCAACCTCGCTTATCCACGACTGTATTCCTTCGCTGCCGCCATTCAGTTTCTTCGTTTTGTTGCTGTCTCGCGCCGTCCGAACACAGGTTCTGGCGCTGATGGTGCCGCTGGCGAGATGCACCGACATGCTTGACGTCCCGACATCAGCAGGCAGGTTGCGCTTGTTGTGGTAACTGCCGATCCTTTCTTCGCAGAACTTGTGCAGTCGCTGCTTGGCGGCGCGCTCGCCGCACGGCCAGAGGGAGCGGTAGCGCTTCTTTTCATCTTGGCTCAGTCGCTTGGTGGCTGGTGCCTCGGGAATGACGCAGTCAAACAATTTCTTATACGTCTGCCGTGCATCGTCTGAATTCTTCGGTGGCGGATCGAAAAGCTCAAGCAAATCGAGGTTGTCGTGAATATGAGCGACCCACGACCGGTACCAAGGCGAGTAGACGGCATACTGCTTGCCGGAGCCACTCTGCAATTGGCCCGGTGGCACGACGCAGCTGTCGTGAGCAAGTTCGAACGACTTGCCGTTCTCAGACAGGTCGCGGACCATCTGAGCCTCTCGTCGCAGTTCGTCGACCTCGTATTCTATGTTGGCGAAGAGGTGTCTGCTGCCCCACTCCTCCATGAGCTCCAGGATACGGTCGGGAATCGTGTTCCTTCTATCCACTGTCTCGACATGGAGGGGGATATTAAATTTGGCCAGGTCGTCACGAAGGACCTCGAGGCTGCGCAGCATGAAATCGATGCGTACGGGCGACGTGAGGTGGGCCTCGAAGTCCTGTGGGCTAACAATGTAGAGGCACAGCAGTGGCACGCCAGCCTCTTTGGCCTTGGCGCCGGCGAGGGCCAGTGCCTTGTTGTCGGCGAGGCGGAGGTCCGATTTGAACCAGTGGACGACGGCCTTATTGACGTCGACGGTCTTGCGCTGGTCTGCCGAATCCTGGAGGGCTGCGACAAGCACCTCCATAGGCCGAGGGATCTCGTTCTCGTTGTAGGCGCGAGCTCGCGCGTTACTCATCTCAGGCGGGTAGTATTTGCGGAGTACAATGCCATGCTTTTCAGCCTCGTCGGCGAGGGGGTGCGGCTGGCGCAGGTCGCCACTCGTCTTGCATCGCTTGGCATCAGCGCTATTAGACTGCGAGGGAGAGGCAGATTTTCGCTTAGACGTCTTGGGAGCCATGGTGGTGAATGCTGCGGCGGTCGACCAGCCGCGAGACGTAGGTCCAGCAACGAGGCCCGTCAGGCTCAGAAAAATTGGCGATGAGGGCTGCGACGACCAGGACCGTCGAATACAATAAGAGGCACGACGGTAAGTGGTCCGGGCCGCGGACATGAGACCGACGGTAGCTGGCGACAGGAGATTTGGGCGGCATTAAGAACAACGATGATGAAAGACCTTAACCCCGTCGCGCAGATCTAAACGAAGTACTTAGTCGTCATGGCACCACAGGCGTCTCTGGAGCTCCGATAGGCTGTGCGCCAGAGCAGACACTAAGATCGGCCGTTTGGTGCGCTATCGGGAGATAACGATGAGTGCTGTAGACAGACGGCTGTTGCCGGACCTCTGCGGGTTGGGCCTGAAGAGCATTACGGCTAGGGGCAGGGAGGCCGAGAGAGGGAAGGTAATAATTAGACGAAGGAGAAGATGTGTGTATATGACACAATATAGCATGATTTACTAGTTGCGACGAGTGCTTGCAGGCGTCCTATTCCGTGAAATTGCACGCGAAAAAATTTATAGCCTCGACGCGACTTGATTCCCGTGAGCTGAGTCAGCCTGCTGCTTACCTTACAGCCCCTAAGGATGAGGATAACGCGGACGGAGATGGTGCCTGAGGCACCAGGCGAACAACGCTAAGGGTTTGGGTCACGTGGCACGCACATCCACAGTGAGGATTCCGGACAAACGGTTCCACTCGGTTATCTCGGGGCCTAGTCTCTGCAGCGCGCAACTTGCAGAGAGGTTCATGATGGGTGGATAAATTCTAAGACCTATATACGTGACCGCCGCTGCCTCTTCTCGTTAAAAGTGAGGCTTGCGCTCAGGATCCCCGGCCTGTTTGGGCCTCCTTAATTTCCTCCTATTCGGGCGGACCCCAAACTAGTGCTGTCCCAAAATCGCTTTTCAATCAGGGGTCCTCATGCACATTCCCATCAAAACTCTCTTGATGGATGGATGGGACAAGCCCTCAGAACAGAGAAGAGCCATTTCTGCCTCACTCACGACATTAACTCTTCTAAATGACTTCGTATCTACAGCATTATCTTCGGCCGCTAGATTCTGGTGTAATTAAATCGTTTAAGCATTGGCACCAGCAGGTATTTTGTCGAGAAGCTGCAGATGGTGTTACGGACTTCAGCAAGACCGACTTTTCCGTCTCCAAGAAATCCATGGTAATGCAATCACGTAGAAAACAACTATGTCCAGATGGGCAAAATGCGAAATCTTTTCGCACAACCTGCGCCTTGTCTTCGGTGGCTAGCAAGATGCACTTTAGTTATTGGGCCACGAAATGAATCGATCCGAGCCTCCCGGGTTCATTGACGGTACCGACACAGCAAACGACACTAACGAGCCGATCTATATCACGACTGCTCGATCATGGAATCTTTCGAGCCCACAATGCCTCTCGCTCATCGGAGGTCTTTGTGATTGGACGGAGACAGAGACGCCGAGGTTGAGCATCGTTGTGATCCGGCGTTATCGGGCATACCGTGCGCCTACAACTTGCTACATCAATTTTATCTGACGTGCCTTTGACGCCATTTACGGCGCGCGTCTGTCCGTTAGGCTACTCAGCTGGAAAAGGCCTTCGTAGCTATAATGAAGAGTGGCTTCGTAGGTTAAAAAAAGAACTATAATCATGCATTCACCTACCTCAACGAACCTCACTTCAAGCTGTGCACTGTCGAGAGCAGACCCAGAGGTAACCGGATGCTATTGTTAGGCTGGACCTTGGAGCCTCGTTGGCCGATCTGGCCGGTATGTGACCCCTCATATCCATACCGTGCGCCGGCACGACGTAAAACAAGACAACAATATTCAATCAGCCTGCTCGATCTCGTCGGCCTCGCCATTGGCAGCACCACACGCCAGACATCCCCAGGCGCCGACATCTGCCAGTGTTATGGTGCCGGGAGGCGCCTGGCCGTTGACGAGGCGACAGGCCTGGCAAATAAGGACTATGCGGTTCTTGGGGGCCATCTCGTCCTCGCCGAGGAGAACGTCGAAAATGCGGTCATACCAGTGGCGATCAGTGGAGGCGGGCGACGGCCCGTGCGTGCTGTGCGATTGGGCATTCGAAGGCTTGTCGACGGCTTGGGGCGGATAGGGGAAGGCATTCGGAGCGAACTCGGCGCCTGGGTCGAGGGGGCTCGTCAGCGGCTGGAGACTACTGCTATCTGGAGCGCTGGGCGTCCCATGATTGGGCTCACGGAGGCGCTGGATATTGGCTGTCGGGGGCAGTGGCAGCCCGGTGCGCTTCGGAGGCGGCATCTCCGCCGACTTGTTGCCCTTGTCGGCCTTGTCCTCCTCGTCGGCTGTCCCCTTATGGCTGTCGGGGCCGCCTTCAGGGCCGCTGCCGCTATATCTTTCGATGAGTTTCAAAGTAGAGTCGTACTTGTTCGCATCTTTGAGTTTTTGTATTGTTTTGGCTCGCTCCTCTTGATGCTCTTTCAGGCGTGCCGTTAAGCTCTCGATGCGAAAGTTGAAGAAGGCGGTGATGGTGGCCCGCGTACCATAAATGCTGTGCGGAACAGAAGCAGGTTAGTCTGATGGTAAGTCGAAACGGCAAGCCGAGACTGGTGGTTGCTTGTGTTGGTAAAGGGCGAGAGAAGTGCAGAGCCGATAATAACACCAAGAGCTTACAGCACTGGTCCACCGGCCATTCCCGTCCACTCATAGGCGCCTAAGTTCTTGTAGCCGACGACGAGAAGCAGAACTATTGCATATACGAGATAGGCAAAGGAGAGGTAGAGCGTCCAGAGGACCTTGTAGCGGCGAGCACTGGTTCGCGCGCGATCCAAGCGAGACTGCGTGTTGGTGATTTTCACGGCGAGCGCCGACAGCGTCTTCTCGAACAAGGCCGTCGAAGACGAGTCGCCCTACTTGGTTTCCAATCAGCCGTCTACATAGATATACATATCAATAACCGGAGAAAAAAGAAGCCAGTTCGAGGCAGTGAACGGACCTTCCAGGGCCAAAAGGACACCATCTTCAACCCTCGCTCGCCCGCGGCACTTGGCCGGTCGATGGGAACAGGATTCTATGAACTCCGCAGACGACTGGTAGTGGTCGCTGTCGGCCAAGCTCACTTACACGGTAGCGAAGGTTGGTTTCTGGGAGTAGGTATGCTGTGGCTGCCAGCGTGCCGCTGAGCTGCGGCGGCGGCTGGCTTGGGTCTGGAAGAATGAATTAATAAATATTGACACATCGCGACCACGTTGACACATGGCGGGAAGCGAGATGTGGCTGACCTGACAGGCAGGCGCCACAATCGCGTGCGCCACTACGGCGGAGAAAGTGAACCGGGCTTTCTGACTAATTCGCAGGTAAACTTCTGCCCTCATCGTTAACCGTTAGGCCATTACGCTTGCACGACAACAGGCTATGGGCGCAGCGCTGAGTTTCGAACTATTTGGAGGATCCTAATCCGCTGCGGCGGTCTAATTCATTCGCTCACATCATCATCATCATCATCATCATCATCATCATCACCATCGACATAAGTGAGAGTGAATCAGGACCTGAAAGAATGTTCCAAGTCAGCGAAAGCCTCTGGCACCGATGTTACGTGCAAATGAGCGTGTGTGCTGACGAACTCTTCTGCAAGCTACTAGAGAATCAAAGGCGCCATCGATCGCACCATTGCAGAGGAGCAGGCCCGGCAAAAGTCGCTCTTGGACAGCCCGGCATCGTCCAGATCGGCGTCGGCGTCGGCCTCATCACGCCGGAACGGCAGCCCTGCGGCAAACAAGCGACCTCGCCCCAAGAAGCCGCCGACCGATTTGACAGATTCGGCTCCGAACCCCGATCCGGCCGTCTTTGAGGCTGCTTTTGTCATTGAGGACAGCGACGAACCGAGTTGTACTGCATCACCAAGGCCGCTACCTGGCCCAGGAAAGGACAGCGACGATAATGCCGCCCTCAAATATGGCTTATACGAAAAGAGGAAGGCCGTGACCGAAGAGGCACAGGAAAAGCCCAGTGAGAACAATGGGACAGATGGCGGGCAGGAGGGCTCGACGACCGAGGTTGGCGCAATGCTTGCACTTGAAACGCCGGAATTATTGACTCCAGAAATCAAACAACGTCTGCGCAAGCTTGGAAAGCTCGAGGCCACTTATCCAGGTGAGTTTTGCTGCGGTGGGCCGGCGAGCGGATGGGTCTAACAGGCGACACAGAACTGCTCCGCTCCTACCGGGCTGCACATAAACGCGCGACTGCCATCGAGCCGTTCGAAAAGGCGCTCCGTGAACACACACCTCTCACGTCGGTTAGCGATCCAGATGCGTTGACTGAGTACCTCCAGCAGCTGAATTTGCGAGGCGATATGGTCATGGAGGAGCTCAAGCGGGTTTCGGCAGACAAGGACGATCTAAAAAAACGAATTTTCGAAAGAGAACACGAACTGGAAAGAGTCAAGGCAGAGCTCGATGCCCTCAATAACAACAGACCCACAGCAAAGGCGGTGGAACAAGACGGGCAGGGCTCCACAGAGGCACGCGATGCGGAAGCGCCGACTCATAGGGCTACGGAGGCCCTGTTCCCCTATGATGAAGAGCCGCTATACCTCCAGGCCAGCCTGGCGGCCAAGTCGAGCGAAGTGGAAAAACTTCGTGACGAGATGAGCGACCTCAGGAAGGAACTTTTGGCAGCTCAGGAAAATAACACGGGGCTCGAGGCAAAGTTGGAAGCTGCAACGAAGCGGCTAGGCGAGTCGCGCGATCTTCTGCAATCGCAGCTTGTTGCGCGCGAAGGGGAGATGGCCGAGTTGACGCAACAACTAGGAGAGTCTCAGGAACAGCTCCGATTGCTCGGCAAAAAGGCTGAGAAGGAGGCAGCGGCGAGCGCGGTCAAGGCTAACGACGCACAGGCCGCGTTAACGGCCTCAGACGCGCGGGCGGGCGAGCTCGATGCTGAGCTCGCCAAGGCGACAGCCGCCAACAAGGTTTCCCAGACACTCATCGATACGCTAAGGATACAGCTCAATGAGTTGAGGCAAGACAAGGGTGAGGTACAAAAGAACATGGGCCAGGTCGATGACAAGCCATATGCACCAGCATCGCAAATGTCGTCGGCCACGGGCGGCAATTTGAAGAAGAAAAACAAGAAGAAGAAAGGCAAGGGGGCTAGCAATGGGTCAAGAGCGGAAGCCTCAGAGGAGGCGCGCGGCGAGACAACGGATCCTCTCACCGGAGCATCAGCAGTGGCAACTGTCGAGGCAGAAATGGCCAAGCTACGGGACGAGGTCAAAGAAAAGGACAAACAGATCGAGCAGTTGACCAAGAGGCGCAAGACGGAGAAGGACCTGCGAGAGGAAATCGAAACGCTCGAGGAGAACCTGATCAGCATCGGACAGGACCATGTGGATGCCAAAATGAGGATCACGAAGATAGAGGCGGAGAAGGCAGCGCTGAGGCAGGTAGTGTTGGAGCTGGAGGCGAGGATGAGCAGCACCGGAAAGTCAGAAGCGGCAGCCGAGGCCAAGGCACAGATCGAGATGAAGGCGCTGCAGGAGGAGTATGAGGAGCTCAAGACCAAGTCGGCGACGCTGCAGTCAGACCTGGGTGCGGCGCAACAGCTGTCCCAAGCACGATTCAAGGACTTGACAGAGCTGCGGGACTTAGTGCAGCAGGCCCAGCCCGAACTCAAGACCCTCCGGCTCGAGTCGGCGGAGCTGAAGACGACCAAGGAAGAGTTGGCTGCCAAGGTGGAGGAAGTCAGGGAGATGGAGAGGAAGGAAAGGGAACTGAGACGCGAGGCATCGGCAGCACAGCGGCTGTGCTCGGATAGCGAGAGGGAGATGAAGAGGCTCGAGGAAAGACTCAAGGCCGAGGGAAGCAGCCGGCAGCAGGCGGAAGAGGCCAAACGACTGGCGGAGCGAGAGATGCGGCGGGCCGAGGCGGGCACGGTGGAGGCCAGCGCCAGGGCAGAGAAGGCCGAGAGGGCGCTGCAGAAGGCGCAGGAGGAGCTGGCACGGCTCTGGGCACGGGGCAAGGAGCTGGAGGAGCAGGCGATTAGGTTGGGACGCGACAAGGTGGCGGCCCAGGAGGAGGTCGATTTCAAGGGGCAGCAGTACAGCAACGCGCAGGAGCTGCTCAGCAGCATGCGCGACCAGGCGGCGGAGATGTCGACGCAGCTGAAGGAGGCCAAGGCGCAAGCGGAATCACTTGAGGAGGAGCTGGGTGAGGTGCAGCGGATGCTTCAGGAGCGGACGCGCGAGGGCGAGACGATGCGACGCCTGCTGGCCGACGTGGATGAACGGGCGGACCAGAGACTGGGCGAGATGCGCGGCCAGATGGAGGCGGCGATCGAAGAGCGGGAGCGTATCGAGGACGAGGCGCGGACACAGGCGCGGCGGCGGACACGCGAGGCCGAAGAGCTGAAGCAGCGGATCCGGGAGCTGGAGCGCGACATCAAGTCGGCAGGCGGTGAGCGCGAGGCGCTAGAGGAGCGGGAGCGCGCCTGGACGCGGCGACGCAACGAGCTCGAGGGCATCGAGGCCAAGGCGGCGGCCGAGACGGAGGAGCTACGGGCGACGGTGGCGCAGCTGCGCGCTGCGCTGGAAGCATCGGAGAAGCAGTTGACGGAGACGGAGGCGCGGCGAGCCGAGCTGCGTCGGCTACTGGAGGAGGCGCG
>KB853541.1:0-14060 GCA_000372705.1 Cerataphis brasiliensis yeast-like symbiont
TTTGTTGATAAAAGACGCTACTACGTGGTCCGTTTTGGGGGGGTGGTCAGCAACCCGGGTACCCCCGTTATATATTTGCCTGGGATCTCGCACCGCAGGGGAGCTGACACGCCCGCACGGATCTCTGGGGAAAGCCGAGATAGTCTTCGATCTTCCGTCTTCCGTTCACCCTCAGAGCTTGTGTTTTACAATGTTATGGAAGCGTTTGCCAGATGCCTAGGTATCGCGAGCCGGGCGATTCCGAATAGGCAACGCTTTGGATGCCATTCTGCAGTAGGCCAGCATCACGCCAGCTTGCAGCAACCATCGCTTGATTCACAGCTGCATGTAGCTCTGGACACGCTGACTCACATCTATTCCCTCGGCAGTTCAGGCTCCGCATCGAAGACTTTTAAGGTTGAGTCCAGGACAATGACCTAGCCCCGGTCCAACAAGGCGCCGGACATGCGTAAAATCATCCTCCTTGAACCCCACTTCCACGCCTTCCTGACCATCCACTTTTCGGCACTGCAGCATCTCAAGGCTCTGTGAAACTCTGAATACCGGCCAGGCTCTCTTCAGTTTTCTTTGCGCATCGGGCTTGCCACTTCTACAGCCTTGAGGATTAAAGATAGACCTTAAAATTGGTTTGCTTTGAACAGTTGCATCATGCGCATCGCCTCGTCCTAGAGTTTATCCAAATGTCCATCCTCGGGCACATGGTTAAAATTGACGCTTTTTTTTCACGCTAGCACGCCTCTTGTCCCTCGGAAAAGATATATATCTCTTGACACTCCTCACATTTTCCTTACCTCCGATGACTCTGAGAACTAATGCCTATGTGCCGATACTGGAAATGATCCGTCTTTCCATTCTTCATTCGGTCTAGCAAAGAACGCGCGATCAACTGCCGACTTCCCGGCCTATGCCGCTGTATACCTTGTTCTGAACTTATCTACCTACCTCGTTGCAATCATCAGGAAGCAGTTGTTGAGTCCATCATCGTCGATTGATCTCTCCTCCTGTATCAGGCCACTAAATACAAACCCACATCTTGTCCGACTTTGAACCCAAAACTGGAGAAATGACTGAGACCCTAGTCAAGAGCCCGCCCAATCATACTGGATACAAGAATTTTGTATAATGTCTGCCACCACGCCTTCTACAATAGATCGGATCACTCTCTATACATCGACAATGCTAGCTATCGCCTTCTTCATTCTATACCTGTTTCATGGCAGGATACTTACTTTTATTCCCTCTTGTCTTCGCCCTTTTGCCACGGAAAATATATCTCAACCTAATAGGCACAAGCTCTGGACACACTGGACTCTGATACTCGGCCTTATTAGTCTAGCAGGCCTGGTCCTGGCTGTCATGTCTGCGTCTCTAAGCCCACATCAGCCGGCTGTTCTTCTTGAGCTCGTTCCATGGCTGGCGGCAGTCATCATCACAGCCGGAGCCAGGCCGACGAAAACGCCCCGTCTCCTCTTGCTACTCTACCTACTCATCATCGCTACTGGTCTTGTCTCTTGCTCTCTCAAATACCTTGATTTTGATTCTCCGCTCAAAACGCTAGGCTTTTATCGTCTGGCCCACATGATCCTTTCTGGTGCTGCTGCGGTCGTCATCGGCTTCATGCCGCTCCGCGAACCAAGCTGGGACTGCCAAAATATAGGCAACCCGCAGCTGCCGCCATCGCACCACGTTCGCAGCCCTGAAGATAACTTAAGCCTATTTCAATTTTGGACTATGAGCTGGGTTTATGGTCTCGCCCATATCGCCCAAAACAGGGAGCTGGATGTTAAAGATATTTGGCAGTTGCCTCTAGAATTCCAGCACAAGCGCCTTTATGAAGCGTTTCGCGAGCTGCACGGTCGCTTAATCCCGTGTCTTATTGAGGCTAATGGATTGGACCTACTTATTGCGACCAGCCTTTCTGTTGTTGAAAAGGTCGCCGAAGTATCGAATATTCGCCTTACCAGCCGGCTTTATAAAGCCCTAGACGCCGCGAATCCGGATGATGCCATGCTATTTTGCTTTCTGATGCTGGCCATAGACATTTTTCGACAGCTTTGCGAAACAACTTCTTCATGGTACTCTAGGAAAGCATATGAGCGCTCGCGTGGTGAGACTTTCATTGCCCTTTTCAACAAACTACTGACCCGCTGTGTCTCGGGCTCCGATGCCACTGAGAAAGGCCTGTTTGATGGTAAAAAAAACCGCGCTCCGGACTGTTTCTACAGTCTGCTCGCAAAATTTTGTTGCAACAACTTGAAGACGCCGGAGCAGCAAGCTGATTGCCCCCCAGCGCAACCAGCATCCAACGCCAAAGTAGTCAACCTAGTTCGGGGCGATACTTATGACATTTCCCAGCGATTCTGGGACTTCCCAAAGCTCATATCACAGCCAGTCAAGGTAATTTTTACTGTATACTTTCTTATCGACATCATGGGCTGGCCGTCGAGTATTGGCTTCGCTATCATGGCTATCTTTCTTACCGTTAACTCACTCCTCGTCCGCCACATTGTCATACTAGAGCGAATACGCACTGCCTACTCGGATAAACGTGCCCAAGCCTGCGCCCATTTTGTCGAAGCCAGCCGTCCACTCAAACTCAACGGCTGGACGAGTTCATGGAGCCGCCGCATTCTACGATTTCGGTGCGACGAAATTCTCAAAAGGTTACGAATCGCTCGGGTTTCCGCTGCAATCTTGACCATAAATATGACTGGTGGAGTTGCATATCCTTTGGTCAGTATAAGCTTCTTCACTCTAGTCCTACGCTGGGGCTTGCCCAATGACGTCATCTGGCCATCGCTCCAGCTCTTCGGCCAGCTTGAGGCTAGTATCAAGGAGACATTTGACCTCTCTACTGCATTTTGGAAAGCCACTATCCCTGTGGACCGAGTGAATCGATACTTAGCTGAGCCGGACCGTGATGACGTGGGACCGAACTTGAACGACGCAGTCCGAGATATCGAGTTCCGTGAAGCTTTTTTCTCTTGGCCCGCTACGGGCCACCTCGTTTTACAGAATATCAATCTCAGATTTTCACCTGGACTGACAATCATTCGTGGCAAGATTGGATCTGGAAAGTCGAGCTTACTACTCGCGTCACTTAATGGGATGGAGCTCCGTCATGGACAATTTTTTCGACCAGTGCAAGCGATTGGATATGCCCAACAGCTTCCATGGTTACAAAGCATGTCGATCCAGCACAATATTATCTTTCATCACCCGTTCAACCCTATTCGCTATCGTCAGGTGCTTCATGTTTGCGCGTTGACTTCTGACCTAGAGCTATTTCCCGGCGGCGATCAGTATAAGCTAGAAGAGGGAGGGACCGGTCTATCTGGTGGCCAGAAGGCGCGAGTGGCTTTGGCCAGAGTTATCTATAGTCCGTGCCGTATCCTCCTTCTCGATGACCCTCTGGCGGCTCTCGATCATGACACGGCCAGCGACATTGTGCGCCGTTTTTTGCAAGGGCCGCTCGCAAAGGGGCGTACAATAGTCCTGGCAACTCATCGCGATGATCTTGTTCTCCGCATAGCAAACCAAGTTATCGATATGAATGATGGTAGGGCTACTATCCTGACACGTGAGCAAGTCAGAACTGAGCTCGAATATCCGATGCACGCACAGACCCCCGAGATGGATCTCGATGAAGCCCAAGAGCCTGATGACGAGGACTACGATGAGGAATCAGGTAGTATCAAGGGGCCTCCCGAAGAGCCTGCTGAAACGGGCAACGTATCTCTTTCTGTCTACCTTGGCTATGTCAAGGCAGGTGGCTGGCTTATGTGGGCTCTGCTGGTCCTCTTCTATGGCCTCTCACGGTATTGCGACATCCTTCGGGCACTGCTCCTCGAGGCTTGGGGCAATATCACGGCACACAAACCCGACAATATCTCCCATAGATATTTGGGTCTACCAAATCCGGAAGAAGATACTAAGACTTGGCTAGCCTTACTAGCGGGTCTTTCGTCTGGACAAATTGTAGCTCACGCTATTGCGCAACTTCTTCTTGCCCAAATCAGCGTCAATGCGGCGCAGGGGATCTTCACCACCGCCATCGAACGAATCAGTAAAGCAACGTTTCGATACCACGACGTGACACCAACTGGCCAACTAAAGAACCGCCTGATTGCAGATATGGGCATGGTAGATGGTGGCATCTTGTCGCCGCTTGAGGGCTTTGCCTATAATCTCATTGCCCTCGTCCTCAGCATGGTGGCCATCACGGTACAGCAGCCACTACTTCTCGTCATCTTGGGACTCGTCGCACTTCTTTTTGTGCACTACTTTCGAATTTACGTGCCAGTGACACGTTGTTTGCGCCGCATGGAAATGCGCTACCTTACGCCCATCATCGCCAACATTGGTGTCATGCAGGATGGCTTGATAACAATCCGCGCACTCCAAGTTGAGCGACATTTTCGTGAACGTCACCTGGAAGCTGTTGACGACTTCCAGAAGCACGATCATTTCTTCTGGAGCATGGCTTTTTGGCTTAACGTGCGTCTGAGAATAGCCTCAGCCTGTGCCCGCGCCGCCGTTATCCTCTGGATGATTTGGGTAGAGACGCCCGCGAGCGCTGTAGGTTTTGTGCTGACCCAAACCGTGATTGCCATGGCCTGCATTCAACAACTCTGCGAGCGTTTTGCCCAGCTACAGCTCGATGCCGTCTCACTTGAGCGACTCAATATGCTCAACAACATCTCTGAAGAGCCTGCTGGAGATGGCATCGAGCCTGAAGATGACTGGCCCAGGTCTTCTGATGCTGTTCACTTCAATAACGTATCGTTCCGCTATGCCGATAATCTTCCAAATGTCATCGATAAGGTGAATTTCGAGATTCCCGGGGGCGCCACGTGTGCAGTTCTTGGTAGGACCGGCTCTGGTAAGTCGACAATCGCCAACGCCCTACTCGTCACCGAGACTGCCTCGGAAGGCACTGTCAAGGTGGGAAATATCGACTTGGCACATGTCAACCGCACGACGCTGCGCAATCGCATCACTTTCATCCAACAGGATCCCACTCTTTTCCCGGGGACACTTCACGATAACCTGGACCCAGAAGGAAAGTTCTCAGATGAGGAGTGTATCAAGGTTATCCATCGTGTTTTAGGGTCGGCTTGGAATCTTACCTCGCCCATCGATGCCGGGGGCAAGAACATGAGTCAGGGCCAACGCCAGCTTGTGGGCATCAGTCGAGCCGTCTTGCGCCGCAGCGGGCTTGTCATCCTGGATGAGGCGACTGCCTCTATCGACCGAGCGACGGCTGCCACAGTCCAGCTCATCCTTCGGGAGGAACTATCCAAGAGCACGGTTATCATCATTGCACATCGGTTGGAAGCGGTCGAGTCCGCTAGCTGGTGCTTACGCCTTGACCGCGGCCGAGTCATCGAGTGTGGGCCTACACTTGGCTTGCAGAAACACAAAAATACGTACAGTGGGCAGTAAGGAGCATTTACCGAGAGAACTAAAAAGCCAAGCTTACTTGAACACGAGGTTTTAAAGATTTTATGATACTATGTATCATTTTAGGACCATTGCAATTCTTAAACAGCTTGTTCAGACCTCCTCAATGGAGAAGCCACGCCAGCTTCCCGCAAAGGAAATAACAAGCTTTCCATCAACGCAGATATGAGCCTCCAGGAAAAGAAGTAACATTATCGTGACATTTGGAAGAGCTTCCTCTGGCCTGGTATTCCGCATACCGCTTGAGGTTGTACGTAAGTGCAGTTTATCGCAATCTGCCCCGACACGTGTGGCGAAATCGTAAGAAAGAATTTCTCGTTCCCCCTCGGCGTCAAAATACTTTCCACAATGAATCATATTGAACAAAACACAGGATTCCCAGTCGGTTCAATGATGGCCCAAGGAGTCATGCTCTTGAGAGTCATCTAGGTTCTAGCCATATGCCTAAATCTGGAGTTTCAACTGTTTCCCTGGAAAAGCGAATGAGGAATAGAATCTTGTTCCGGAAAACCTGAGCCCTACTTATAGGTTCGCCCAACCTTAATTAATCAATCCGAAAAGCGTGGATCCTCGATTCTGCATTCATGTCACTTGCATTAATAAGAACACAAAGAGCAAGCAAATAATTACTTCATTTACTGCACTATTTCTACAGAGTTCAGTAGTACGACAATCCTAATGGGTTTCCATTGAAAACCAGTAAGTTTAGGGTTGAAAGTTCCTGGTCGCGAATCGCATATCGCAAAGCTAGCTCTTGTATTTGACCACATAGTGCTTGAGAGGCCCTCACACCTAAAAAAACGGCCAAATAGGCCGCCAAGCCAGTGACATGTGGTGCAGCCATTGATGTGCCAGTGCTGAAAGCCTAGGTTATGTATACATGACGAAGGTAAAGCCGGTCAGGTAATCGTCATGGTGTCTATTCCAACAACGCTAAAAGTGTTCCAAAATTACCATGCGGCCACCTGGCCAGAGAGAAGGTATGTTGACAGCAGGAGCCATTACATCGACAAGTCTTCCCCAATTCGACATGGTGTAGCAGGTATCATCTTGTGCGGTTCCACCGACAGTGCAAACGGATATCTCGGATGCAGGAGAAAAGCTGGAGGCATCGGAATTGTTATTGCCGGCTGCCGCAGCAACAAAAAAACCTCTGTTGACCAAATCAGCTGCGGCTTTATTGACGGCCTGCGAGTACGGGCCGCCAAAACTCAAGTTAACCAGTATACCGCTAGGGCACTGGCGATTTCTGGCATCTTCGGCAATGTAATCCATGCCGGCAATTACATTGGACCAGGTTCCAAATCCTTGATCTGAAAGCACTTTAATGCCATATAAGTGAGTTTTTTTCGCTACACCGTAAGTCAAGCTGCCTATTATGCCCGCAACATGGGTTCCATGTCCATGTAAGTCATTCTCTTGGTTTGGAATAAATGACGCGACCTGTGAAGCCCGGCCTTCAAAGTCCTCGGGGTAGTTTAGCAGAAGTTCGTTCGCACTTCAAGTTCGTTTCCTGTCAAGGGAGACTGTAAAAACCTACATGATGAGAAGCGTCGATACCAGTGTCAAGAACATAGGTACATGTCCCTTGGCCGGCACTATCGTCATAGACATATTCCTCGAAGCCATCTCGCCAGTGTGAAAGGCGGGATAGTCCCCAAGGCGAATGTTTCTGCTTAACATAGGCGTTCAAGGAAACGAGCACGTCCTGTTCTACAAATTCAATCTTTGAGAGTGCAGTCAGTAAACCGTGGTTCATGAAACACCGAACGAAAGTCGTACATCAGGGTGACTGCGGAAAGCTTGGACTGCACTCTCATTCAATGTCGCGGTAAAGCCATGAAAAACGCCGCTGAAAATTCTGTCTTATTTTCCTTCAAGGCAACTCAGAGTTCTATGACGGACAGAGGCAGGGCAGTGTTTCTTGAAAGCCACAATATATTTGTCGGGAATAGCTCTGCCACCGCCTCCATGTTCATGATGCTCTTGGTGCAAAGTTGTCGCGGTTTCATGTGTGAATACTGGCCTTGCAATTGCGAGCGAAAGTTGGAAATAAAAAATAGGCAGACGCATGACAAATCCTGTAAAAGAGTAATGCGACAGCATTGAAGCATGATATGATTGGAGCCAGTTGCTGAATTAACAGGGAGGACCAAGTGCCGATTTAATTATTTTTGCATTGCGCATTGTCTATATCTTTGGTCGATTATGACTTCATATGCTTTATTCTCTTCAATGACCGTATAGATAACGCGTCATGGCCAAGGTTTTTCAGATGCCAACTCAAGGCTGCTTCGATTCCGATCTTACCCGGCTCAAACGACGGTGTGAAAAAGGCCACAGCGAAACAAAGATACCGGAACCTGGACAGGAATAGTTGATGGACGTTACTTTTACGGTCTAGGGTGTGAGCCTAGGCTAGGAGCATCAAGCCTATATGCCTTGTGGGAGAATCATGCCTATACGCCTTGTGCCTTTATGCATCATGCATTTTACGCCGAGGAGCATCAGCATCATGCCTCTATTCCTTACATCTCTACGCGGTATGCCCATGACGTCTTGCGCATCATACCCATATTCTGCCTCATCCATCCAGGTCCTAATCCTGAGTTGGCCATCTACACATGTAGCCTGCACAGATGCAGAGGCTACATACTGTCGGTTGAGCTGGAATCTTACCCTCTATCAACCGCTGCTGCCTCCCAACCTTTCATGCTCTGTGCACCCTCTGCGTCATCATAGTTAAGAGGGCTGATAAGCCTGTTGAATCTCTTTCGCACGAGAAAGCGGCCAATAACGTACTTCAGTAAGTAAGCAATTATTTTTATTGCTGTGCAACATCGCTTGAAATGCAAAAAAACGACGACCAGAAGTTGACAGACCCGACTGACTTTGTCTAGCTTTGTATTCGTTGCTACCCTATCACAGGTACGACGTAACGTAAAATGCTACTGTTTCTCTTAAGGATCTCGTAGTAATTCGAAGAAACTCATTTCGTCTTCAAACTGACTACGCTCGCGCCTCCCATCAAGCTTTTAAAGTTCCAATACGCACAGACATTTGTGGAAAATATATTTATTCTCGACTGGTCGTATTATCAAGAAGCCGAAGAAATGGGATTGACTCACGGCATAATGAATCCACAGCTCAGACCGCGTTTCGTTCGATGGAAATGTAATGAGAAGGAGACCGATAATAAAGTAAGTGTGCAGGGAAGCTCTTGGTAGATAAGTGCCCGTGGTAAGTAACTAAACCCTGACTTCAAAAGTTCTCCCAACGTGAGTGCGCTCAAGTACTAATCTCTCACTCTAGGCATGTGGAAACTATGGTGAGATAAATAAGAGGTTTCTTATACGTAGCGAAGTTCCCGGGGCCAGCATATGTAAATAAAGTTGAAAAGGGAGGATCGGATGAGCAAAATGGTCGAAGAGAGGCTGCGTGTAAATCTTGGTAACATTTTTTCTACGAGTTTCCTTCCTTGAAGAATTTTTTTTTCCGCTACGCCCAAGAATCATTAGAGTATCTACAGACTGTTACAGAGCCAAAGCCTTCTCTGTGTGACAAGGGCTTTTCAGTTCAAAGGGCTTGGAACAAAATTTGTTCGGAATTCAACTAATAACTGTTTATGTCCCTCTCCGGACTTCTTTTTTTCCCCCAGCTCTCCCTCTCTGAAGGGGGAAAACCCGTCCTTCTTATGTGCTCTGCCTTCCTGGCAGAGAGCAACTAAAAATATTTCTCCATGGTGGGCAGCTCTACACTCCCCAAGCTTCACCAGGGGCCTTCCCCTATTTCCGTGAAGTCCCCCCTGGTTCCGCGAGTTATCCATCACTAAGATGGCGATCTTCCAACCGATCACGGTAGGTGATCCCTGCGGGTAAGCAGGCAATTATGTCCGTATAACACTCTGCGTAGGCGTCCTGGTAAGACCTCATTTATTATTTGTGTTGAATAACTCTTGCTCTTGCCAGCCGTATGCACTTATCCACTGCCGTATGATTGCAAATCATGACCTGTGTGACGGGTTGACGCCGTTTTCTTCCTTTTTGTCGTCATGCCCCTGACAAGGGGGTTTAGAGACGGAAAAGAGGTCACATTCAGGAAAGATTCTTCTCTTCTCTTTCTTTCTGTAAGCTATGTAGAAAGATTGTATTTGACCATAGCCTCGTGTTTCTCCGAGCCTAGCGAGTCCCATTACAAGTTGTGACAAGAAGGGTAGGGCGAGGGCGAATCAGCCTGGAAAGTGAGTGGGAGTCAAAGGCGACGGCGTTTTTTGAAGTGTTCGGACTTCAGCCTCGAGGCTCTCATATACTTAAGCCAGTGGATGTATGAGCCAGGAAGTGTTAAGCGCCGACTTCGTTAACTTGTGAGTAAGAGAACGGAGGCGATCGCCCCATGAGTCCAGGCAAGACCAACCAGACTATGGTGTTTTCTTCCTGACCGGACAGTGTTTCGACTACATTTGGCAAGGGGGGCAGGGGGCTTTTGCATAGGTCCACAAGCACCTCATACCACGCCTACTTTCTTAGCAATTGGAAGTCCCTCAGAAACGCCGGAGGCCGCGAGGCCAGCCTCGCGACGCGTTGGCAGGGGGTAGGTTGCCATCAAATTGGGAGAGATATGATCCACCGGCACTTTTGAGGGGCATCGCACCCCGGGCCATCGCGACCGACTTCGTCTCTCTACGCCGCAGGATGTCTTGCAAGAAGAGTTTGCGATTCAGGTGCCGTTTGTCTCTCTCCCGAACTCACAGCCAGTCGCTGAAGAAAGCGGGGAACAAGTTGAAGGCCTGGAAAAGCGGCTGCGGCGGCAGCGGTAGGCCGCGGCAGGATTAACAAGGGCTTCACGAATCGAAAGTATAAAGAATCAAGAAACGGCTTTCTTTTGTCTATCGGAGATGAAAAAGCTATCAAAGTACAAGACCGGAGGATGTTCTTAAATACCTGGCCTGCGTTCGCATGTCCCATGAGCCAAGACGGTGAAGTGATGAGGTGGTAAAGCGAAAAAATGGGCAACGGGACGAGGCGACAGGATATCATGGCGGTGAAATAACCGAGCAGTGACATCAGGAGGCGGTGAGGTGATAAGGTGCGGGCAGAGCCTGAGCCATCTACGATCCGTGGATCGTTACAAAAACACAGTCCGGTTAGCCTTGCCCCATGAGCCCTGCGTCAATCATGCGGCGGAATCAGGCCTGCTTCGTACTTAAACGAGAAACTTTCCCCTGATTCACAGAAAAAAGGGAAATGACGCATAGCTATGTGGGTATATATTCTTTGAATGCCTTGGCACTGCATACTTTCGCTAGATCAATTTGCCACTTCGCGGCTATTTCATCCCAATGAGAAGACAATTTTTTTTCGAGGGGACTCTGCTCATCTTGCGGATTTTTGAGTAACTTCTTTACATCTCCAGTCGTAGCTCTTCGTGGTAATTCATCTGTTCCTCGATCATCTTGGCCGGCGGCATCCGACTACCTTGGCTGATAGATCTTAAGCATCGTTCTCCGAGCTCATCCTTGGCCTCAGAAGCAATCAATCAGCTTGGTCGAAAAAAAAGCCTTCATTTCGAGTTCCAGATGGTCTTTCAACTTAGAGGCCGCTATCAATCTGGTCAGGAATATGTGTGTGAGTGTATCTGCTCCATTGCCGGCAAGTTTCAGCAAAAACGTGGGGAACCCGCATTCTTGCTACTACTTCCGGATTGGTGAGAAACTGTATCAGCATTCCTGCAGAAGCGTGCCATGCAATATGGCAGTGGAAAGGCCACATTCCTGAAACAACTTCGTCAGAGTAGCTCGAAACAGAACGTCAAAAAGTTCTGAAACTTGCGTACCTGGGTTTTTCGACGCATCGAACTGCATCACCATATGTCCATACTGCCTAAGAAGCTGAACATCTCTCCTTTGAGGGTTTGAAGGATTAACAATCTTTCCATCCCATTGACCTGGCCCTTCAGACAAGATTTGCATGTTGAAGCCATGAAGATGCATAGGATGCCTGATTAGTATTTGTTAGTGGACCATGTCCATCAGCACTGAGAATGAAATTTTTTTCGACTCACGAAAACGGGGTTCTGTTGTTGACGATAACTCACAGTTCTCGCGTTGCCTGTGCTTCGTACATTCCACTCTTTCTCGAACCTGAATTGTCCTAGATTACTGAGAAGTAGCGAAGGGCTGTTGTAGTTCACTCTGAATGACACCCCATCAATATACCAAAGAAGAGAGCCACTTTGGTTCCTTTGCGATGTTAAGTCATATTCAAACGTGAGGTTAGGATGAAGTACTGGCAGTCTCATAATGGGCCTAGTGATCAGCAGTGGGTCGTTTGCACAATTATCAGCATCCGTAATTTTCCACGGCTGCAACGGCGGCCATCCTACTAAAGGCGGAATTCCGTTTCCGTTATCGTAGAAAATGATCGCGCGGGCGTATGGTTGCTTTGCAGTTTCGTGGCATGCTAATGGGATAGTACTGCGCATCCAGAAAGCGTTTCCTCTACCATTAGCTCTCACGAGAACATCTGCGCGCTGGCCAATACCCAGCGTGACAACAGAGGTTTCATATGGTAAGATGGGAACAAAATCGTAAGCAATGACAAGCAAAGTATGTCCGTCGATTGAAAACTTCTGAATAGCATCCGCTCCAGAGTTGATTAATCGCAGGCGATGGACTTTACCCCTCTGGAATCGGAATTTTGCGAATCCTGCATTGCTAAAGCATGGTGTCCGGTCATTTGGTGGCAAAGTCGAACAGTCAAAGTTATTTTTGCCGTTGATTAGGTTGCTGTCAATAGTTAGAGGTCCTGTGGTTTGCGGACTTAATGTTTCCTCAACCAAAGCTTGATAAGTACGATGATACCAGTCCGAAAGCATGACAGGGTCAACATCAATGTCATATTTATGACTCGCGGGTCCATAGACAATGAGAGGACCAAAGAGTCCGCCTGCATATTGCGCAGAATAGTGTGAATGGTACCAAGTCGTTCCATAGAGCTGGGCCCTGAAACGATAGGTAAAGGATTTTCCTGGAGGAATTGGGCACTGGCCAACTCCTGGAACGCCATCTTGCCAAGGAGTGCGGTGTTGAAGAAAGCCGTGCCAGTGCAGTGCGAGACCCTCGTTGCTTCCATATATGTTGTTGTGCACCATCACCTCGATGTCGTCACCCCAATTGGCTTCAATAAGAGGTCCTGGAAATTGACCGTTCACCAAGAGAACCTGTCTCTGATAGCCGTCAGGCGAGATTACACCTGGGCTCACAAAAAAATTGTATCTTCGAGTCACGCCCGTTTCCGGACACTCATCATCCTCGTAATAGTTTGTAAAAAGGCCGCGTGTGCTCCAAGGGTACCCGTTGGGAAGTGGATTATCTCTCATAAAGTGCTGGAAGTATGGTTATTGAAGTGTGCCCATTGGTGTCCGACTAAAACTGAGTCAGTACGTCCCTCCTAGGTGAAAGATCGATAGCAAGACTTCATACCCATTGGTTTTGATCTGAGGCAGACCTGCGGCTAACGCGTTATTGCCAAATCCCTCCCCCGGCCTTAGATTCATTTGTGAAGAAGTGTCATTAAGACTGAAGCCATGATGATCGGCCATAGACGTGGAAGATCCCAAGGAAACATTGGCAGGTATTTCTGCGCTGACTTGTTCTGCTGGTTGTGAAATTGCAGCGTGGCATGAAATGAAAAGGGTTGTCAAAATTGAAGCTATACCTCCATGTTTTTTCATCATGTTCAGCGACGTCCTAGACAGTCGGTTCCGAAAAGACTGTGGCAGGACAAGATTTCCACCAAATCACGGAAACTTTCAACGGAAAAGGCTCAATTCAGGAAGCATGATAAACATATATATATCTATATGTATGTACACATGTACATATATACATCTGTATGCCTATGAGCATACATATGAGAGAGGCAGGAAGATCGATCCGTGACGTTTCTGCGGCCAGGTGGTATTATGAGTAAAAACCTTTCATTCCGAGCCTGTTAGTACTTTGCGGCCGAAATTCTCGGATGCGGCGGTGCAGTGTGCACACTACTCTACGTGAGATCGTACTGGTAGTAGGGAAACTAAACTTCAGGTGGCTTGTCAACGAGTGCAGCAAGCTCCGCCATTGTATGAATGAGGTATTTCCTTCAAGATCCTGAGTGATATTTGTCTGTAGGCTATTATAGTTCATGTCCAAATGTCCCAGATTTTCGAAAGACTTCCTTGGTATGCGCGGCTTCAAGCAGAATGAAAGAGGGCGCCCAGCCATCGTCGGAGATGCTTGATTAAAAAATGTCTTGCAAATCGCTCTTGTACAGAATTAGCGCTCTTTTGAGTGATACGAGGCTAGAGATACTTTGAGACTGGACTCTTTTTATGAAGTGCTTAGGTTTTGGCTAAGGAATGCGGCTCATACAACCACCAGGTTTTTGCAAGGCTCCCCATAGTTAAGCTGAATTGGAAACAAAACTAAGGCGATCATATTCATCAAGACCCACAAGACCCTGGCCCCGTGTAACTAGCGCCCGGCCTT
The DNA here is from genome assembly GCA_000372705.1 of Cerataphis brasiliensis yeast-like symbiont. NCBI lineage: Eukaryota > Fungi > Ascomycota > Cerataphis brasiliensis yeast-like symbiont. The sequence continues at coordinate 13,991 of KB853541.1, forward strand.
CCCCTTCTCGACTCTTGAATATATACCTATGTTGATTCCTGTCACGGCGGATGATGCCGGTGAGGAGTAG
>KB853542.1:16132-45358 GCA_000372705.1 Cerataphis brasiliensis yeast-like symbiont
CAGGCCTGCAGTGCGACTGTGGAACGACCCGTCGCGGCCTGCTGCCCCGGTCCCAAGTGAAGGTAAGCACATGTGGCCGCGACCGTCCTCACGTCATCTGACCGACAGTCTCAGCTCATAGTCGCAAAAGCCAGTCACGCTCATGGGAAAGAAGCAAGCCGTCTGTTCTGTCCACGGAAGGGGTGCTGCGCGTTACATGCTGTTACTGATCACTTTACACCTTCTACCTCCCTCCGAAGAGCGCCTTCTGCGTGTCATATGTATACTCCAGCTCTCCGTGCCAGTAGTGAACCGAGTCGGACTTGGACATCTGCCACGCCTGATCCAGCGCCTGCAACACCGCCTCTGGCAGCGGTCCCTTCTCCAGATGATCCAGGTTACTTTCGAGCTGGTCTACGCTGGACACACCGAGGATGATGCCGTCGTTGCCGTCCTTGAACCGCAGCTTAGAGTGGTGTACCATCCACCGCAGCGCCGTCTCGATCATGATGAGCCCCTCCTTCTCCACCGCCGCCTCGATAATCTGCATCGATCGAAAGGTACTGTCGCGGAAATAGCGCTGCCGGTAGTTCTGGCCTTGGGCCGAACTGACGTTGGAGAAGCGACCGCTCTCAGGCACCATGTCCTTGGACTTGATCTTGCCAGAGAAGAGGCCGCCCGCAATAGGGTTGTAGACGACGACGTCGAGGCCGTAGCGTCGACACGCAACGAGCAGTTCTGGCTCCATGTTACGCGTGATGACATTATACATGCCTTGGTAGATAGTCGGCCGCACCCATCCGTTGTGCTTGGCAATCAGCACCGCTTCGGCTACTTCAAAAGCCGCGAAGTTGCTGATTCCGAGGCGCACAAACTTGCCCGCTTTGTGAAGCTTGTCCAATGCACCGAGCGTTTCCTCGAGGGGCGTGCCACGATCCATTCGGTGCAAGTAAAGTATCTATCACCAGTCAGTAAGTCTTTTTTTTTGGTAGGAGTCCCTGATACCGGCATATTGAGGAGGCTCGTCCTACATCGATGCAATCGGTGCCGAGCTCCTTGAGGCTCGTCTCGACCGATTCAATGACCTTATCCGCCGCATTATCGCCAGGGTTGGCCGGATACTTGACCTTGGTGGCTAGTGTGAGCCCCCTATCCTTCCATCTGGCCTGGCGCGAGAAGGCTTCCTGCTGGCCGCCAATGTATACGCGGGCCGTGTCTACTTCGTTGTAGCCCCTCGCCTGCAGCACGTCGAGAGCTTTGTCCAATGTCGCGACGTCCGTGATGCGGGCCCCATCTTCCGCGCTGGGTCCAAATGTCATCAGACCGAGGATGACCCGGCGTTTTGGCTGTTGAGCGATGAGAGGCATGGTTCTAGAGAGCGATGGCTCGTAGACTTGTCGTGTTGTGTCGGAGGGACAAGACGTTATCGACCGAATTCTGGATCTTGGCTGATGACGCTTCGCCACAGTGGGGTCGATCAATAAATCCTAGCTGGCCAGTAGCTTCAGGTTCTATGAACTAGCTGACTTATTAACTTAATGACAGTAACTATTGAGCATGTAAGTTAACTATTAGCCAGTTAAATTCAATAACACGGTGAGTTTACGTCACCAAACTGCTCCCAAACACTTCACTCAGATCGTCCGAAAATCGCCAAGGAGTCATTTGTTAAGCCAGGTGACAATCAGGGAGCCCAGAGTCGAGCCGTCACTTCCCTTCTTTGTCTTTCCTGGCTGCTGGCTTCCCCAGGGACAGTCAACCTATTCACAGCACCGTCAATACCAGCCCAGAACCACATCTTTCATGATCGAGTTCAACCACCGGATGTAGTTCTGTACGGCAGGGCTCGAAACTCGCAAATCACCGTCCTCCTATTCTCCTCGTCATCCTGTTTCTTCTCTCTTCTAGCGCTCGTTCTGATCAAAGTCGAGCAAAAAAAATACAATCTGCATGCAGGACTTTATCCGCGCTCAGATAACATATTCCGTCAGCTTTTAGGTGCAAGTAAGGGATGGATGCCTCGACGTCACCTGACGAGCCGCAGACATGGAGGGAAGCTGAGATGCAGCCCGTTCCTTGCGGCTGGAACACGCATGGATACGCGTATCATGTGTTTGGAATACAGGCTCAACCTCGCCGAGCCCGATGCGCATGCTGCAACCTACATCCGCGGTCGCCGTCATGAACGATTCCCGTTGCCCCATTAACATACCGGGCTACACTCATCATGGTGACTGCAATCTCATATGCAAGCCGTCTGATTGGAAAGACATACTTGTTTTCTTCCTAGGCAATTATGGCGCCCACGCTGCTACCGTCATTGCCAGCCCTGGCCAGAGTAGCCTTACGCGCGTCTTCAGCCTCATTTTGGCCCTTTTTTTCCCCGGTGCTGGCGTGTTGGCGGGAATCAACGCCATTGCGAGCCTTGCTCTATTTGCTCCGACGGAGCTCACGCGCGCTGCTCGTGCTGGCGCACTCTGCGTCGTCGTCAAGGCTGGAGAGCGCTCCAACGCAACTGTCAGCGATGTCGAGGCTGGGCATCAATGCCTAAATCCTGAAACTCCACCAGCGTCGAGGCAGGAGAACACAAGGCCTGACAATAATGATGCCATTGAGCCAGTAGACTCGTCCTCTCAGTCTAAACTTAACAGTGTAAACGGAGTGTTCGAGCAAAACGTCTCGGGTTCAGTCAAGAATGTGCATCTGCTGCTTGCCAAGGATCAAGAGACTCGACGGACAACCAGATGAGAGTAAGTTGACGACACCAGTCTCACAACGCTCTCCGTCATCAGCTGTCTTGCATGCTAATACGAAATTGCCTTAGTATTTCCATCGCCGATTGCCGCCTCTCAGGTACATGGTATTTCACGGCTTCCCGCTGGCTATCGGCTTTTGGTGCTTCCTAAATGGACGACCTTTGAGAACGACGACAGTCAAGGATCTGACAGTGTCAGGACCTCTATCTCACTGACCGGGCTTGCTGGCCGGCTCAGCGCTTACATGTCTTCTCCGTTCAAATCCCAAGACAGGTTCGACGGCACCGTTCCTTGCAGCTACAATGCCATCAAGGCCCTGATCTCCATCGGTCAACTGCTCTTCTCCGTCCTGACGCTTTACGAGACTCGTGGTAACCAGATTGCCGTGTTTGGCTACGCTGCATTCGGTCTCACAGTCGCGCCGTACTTCTGGATGTCTCTTGTTAATTTATGTGGCAACTTGATGTGCCCTCAGTATCCAAACATATTCGTTGTCAACTCGCCAACGCTTGACCGGTTACGGAACGAGGTCCGAGATAAGAATGTTACCCACATGTATACCTTCGATGGCACCGTCGACCGGATCAGCGAGGAGACGGAGGCCCACGTGCTCCGCGTTTATGGCCACCTTCTGACCTACACGTCCGCTCTTGAGGTACTTTTCAACCAGATCGACCCTGAAAAAAACTCTCAGGCCTGGACGCTTGCTTATCACGCAATTTCCGCATACGTTGTTGCTGCCGTACCCATTGCTATCGTGGGGGGCGCGTCGCGATTCAATGCAAGTCAGAGTGACGCCTATCAACGGGTATGGACGATGATTTGGCTCTGCCTCGGCCCCATGGTAGATGTTGGGTACGGCATGTGGGTACTGCCACTGTTCGAGTCCAGACCTGTGCTGTGGAGGACAATAATGATCCGCCAAATGGAACAGCTTTCCCCCAATACCCTCGTACAGGGAGGCAAGCGGGGCGCAGTGGATCAGAACATCAAGGGAAAAACCAGCTTGGACAACCGTCTACAAGACAACGTCGCTGCACACAAGACCAGCGATGTTCCCAGAGTCGTAACTTGGCTTCGGCTGGCCAGATTTGCCCTCGTGGCCGTGTTCATATTGGTTTACATGACGCCAGCCGTCGGTGGCTTTGTGGTAGTTGTTCAGATGTTGAAACAGTACGGAACCTGCAACAAACTGGACTAGATTGTAATCTTTCTTTTGAAGCTTCTCGATCCGCTTTGTCCAAGATTCAAGTCTTGTTCTAACGCACTCTTGAGGGTCAACACGTCGACGTTCGTATTCCGTTCGAGCACCTGGATTTCGCGAAGCTTCGATTGGTTATGGAAGCCTTTTTTTTGTGTATTGCAATGCTCTCCCTTTCCATTTAAGTTAAAAGTCCGGCCAGCGTCAACCGAACACCTGAATGCACTCTGTTCGGGACTGGCACTACCTGCTGAGTCTCAGGGAAACTCTGAGCCAAGCGGCAGCAATCAAGGGTGTATTTCATGTACTAATAGAGCCAGGATTAGACTCCTCTATTTTTGTAGACTAAGCAGAGAATTCAGACGCTTTCCACTCCCTCTTCCAACAATTTCTTGTTTTCGGAGATTTGCTGTATGAACCTTATTTTTGTCGAATCAGAGAGATCTTGAACTATTCCCATAGTTGAGAGGGTTCCTTGCTCTATGAGTAGATTCTCATATCATTAACTCCTCCTTGAGACAACTCAAGTCGTCATCGGCTAGCAATCACTTCCTGAGCCACTCGCTCACTCCGGGCTTCCTAACCCCCTTTCCTCGGGCTCGTACAACTCTCCGGACCGCCTCAATTGCCGCATCCAATCGTATCTAGAAGCTCGTTGCACAGCCTTCGCTTGGATACCACAGACACCATAGACCACCGCTTAGCCGCACAGCCTCGCTCGTAGCCTCGTCTAATGGCCAAGGTGTCCTTTCACTAGCCCTGCTGGTCAGGTGCTACCCAATAGGGCCTAGTGAGCCTTTGCGTCCCCACTTAGAGCCGCACTTCAATGCTAATAATAATAAAGTTTTTGTATGCGAGCACGTGCTTACGCGACTCGTGCTCGCGCTGCCTCGGCGCGTCCACGGGCTTTCGCTCAACGTCCAACACTTGTCATCGCAACTGCCTGGAAATGGTCTGCCCTGGCAAAGCGGAGGTCATCGAGATTCTTGACGACACTGATTTCTCGAAATGCAAATTAGCCAGCGACAAGCTTGGCGTCAAAAAGAGGAAAGCTGACGCACAGCCGGAGGACAAGGTGCAGTGGACGGACAAGTCCGATGGTGTGGCAACAAAGTTAAAGAATAAGAGGACCAAGCGGTATTCGAAGGGAACCCGCAAGGCTATTAATATTGAAGGCCATAGGGACGGTGACGACGTGGACCTCACGGGCATACCGGACTACCTGCTCCAGAGGAAGCAGGCCTTTGACACCAACAGGGCACTTTATCATGAATCCGCACTCATACTTCCCCCAGACTACAGTGACATAAGTTTCGACGGGACTTCTAGACTGAGCGAACTGAAAGAGCGGCCAGACTTTGGCTCAGTAAGCGGCATCAAGCCCTCCCGGCCGTACGCGGACATAGAGCTCCCCCAATCTGCCGGCCTGATCCCGGCCTCCATTGCGCAATGGCTTCGCGAATATTAGGTGTCCGGCGTCAAGTTTCTTCATCGAAACTTTGTCTTCCAAGAGGGGGCGATTCTTGGCGACGACATGGGCTTGGGCAAGACTGTGCAGGTCGCCGCCTTTCTGACGGCTGCCTTCGGCAAGACAGGTGATGAACGTGATGCCAAGCGCATGCGGGAAATTCGCTTCTGCAGCGGGCGTTGGTACCCTCGAATACTTGTCGTTTGCCCCGGCTCACTCATTGAGAATTGGAGGAATGAATTAAAACGCTGGGGATGGTGGCACGTGGACGTCTTCCACGGACCCAATAAGGAAGATATACTGAATACGGTGCGTTCGGGGCTGCTTGAGATCATGATCACCACATACGAGACGTACAAGAACAATCGGAGCGCCGTTAACATGGTGCAGTGGGATGCTGTCATTGCCGACGAATGCCACCGGTTGAAGGATATTCACTCGGAGACGACCAAAGCGATGGCAGAGGTCAATGCTCTATGCCGCATTGGACTCACAGGCACGGCTATTCAAAACAACTACGAGGAACTCTGGTGCCTGCTTGACTGGACCAATCCCGGACACTTTGGCTCCCGTGCCGAGTGGACGCAGACCATCGCCAGGCCCTTGAGCGTCGGCCAGTCTCACGAGGCCACCTTGGCACAGCTCAGTCTTGCACGCCAGACGGCTAACAAGCTCGTACAGAACCTCCTGCCACGGTTTTTTCTCCGCCGCATGAAGACGCTCATAGCCGACCAGCTTCCCAAGAAGACCGACAGAGTGGTTTTCTGTCCACTCACCGACGAGCAGAGAGAAGCGTACAAGAATTTTCTGAGCAGCGCCGATATAAGAGTCTTGCGAACGGTCTCAGACCGCTGCTCTCACGGAAATCTCAAGGGATGGTGTTGCCAGAAATTTCTCCCCGACGGGACCCCGTGGCAGCGCATCATATTCCCAAGCATCGTGGCACTGCAGAAAATAGCAAACCATCTCGCGCTACTCATGCCTTCCACCACGGATCAGCAGCAGAAGCATCAGTCGGAGCTGAGAATGCTTCAGACCTGCATGCCTGACTCGTGGAATCTGCTGTACGAGAAGAGAAATCAGATCTGGAACCTTGTGAACTCGAATTTTTGTGGCAAGTGGAAGGTGCTCAAAAAGCTGCTGAAGTTCTGGTACAGTAACGGGGACAAGGTACTAGTCTTTTCGCACAGCTTACGCCTGCTGCGCATTCTGCAGCATCTGTTCACCAATACGAACTACAACGTCAGCTACTTGGACGGATCCCTCAGCTACGAACAGCGGCAAGAGACGGTCGACTCGTTCAATGCAGATCCAGCGCAGTTTGTTTTTCTCGTCTCGACCAAGGCTGGTGGTGTAGGACTCAATATCGCGTCTGCGAACAAGGTTGTTATTATCGATCCACACTGGAACCCGGCATACGATCTTCAAGCCCAGGACCGTGCATATCGCATCGGGCAAACGCGGGACGTAGAGGTCTTCCGACTCATCTCCTTGGGCACGGTGGAGGAGATTATGTACGCGCGGCAGATATACAAGCAGCAGCAGGCAAACATCGGCTACACTGCGTCATCCGAACGCCGGCACTTTCGAGGTGTCCAGCAGGACAGTGACAGACGGGGAGAAATCTTTGGCCTCTCTAACATATTTGCGTACCATAGCCACATAGGCTTGCTGCAAAATATTGTCAACAAGACGAATATTGCCGAGGCCAAGGCCGGCGTTCATCTGGTCGAAGTGAACATGGAAAAAGCAGTACGGGAAGACGACGAGCTGGCTATAGCAAACAGTAATGAGGTGGAGGGAGGCAACGGGGGGCTACCCGAGCTAGCAGCGCTGTTCGCTTCTGAAAATCACGAGAAGATGCTGAAATCTCAAAAAACGACGGCGCCCAGGACAAACGCCGTCCAGGCAATTCTCGCCGCGGCTGGCATAGAGTATTCTCACGACAACTCAGAGATGATTGGCTCGTCCAAGGTGGAAGAACAGCTCTCTCGGCGGGCGGCAATGGCGTCTTACACTTCCGATCCTGCCGAGGGACAGCATGCTCCCTTTGCCGATACAGGCGAGGAGGACGGCGAGCAGGCCTTGCATCGTACGTATCGGCTGCCCGAAGATGTGTGTCTGCGGCAGTTTTGCGAGATGGCCCGGACTTTTGGCTTTGCCAGCGCAACGCAGTTTGCCTTGGTGGTGGAAAGTTGGCCACAGGCAGCACGGAGAAATTGCCTGGATACTTTCTACGCGAGGCGTCAAGAGACTCTAGCCTACGGCGTAGGCCAGGCCAAAGAGGAGGCACTCGAGGAGCAGAAGAAGGCTGTGGATCGCAAGGCGGCACGGACCGAATCCACGGAGAATTCCGGGACTGTCACATGTCGGGGCGTCGGAGATCAAACTGGCTTGAGGGTCAATAAGCTGGAAGTGAAGGCTGGAAACGATGCAACTAAGGGCATCAAGATGGAGGGCGTCAAGGAGGAAGCCGACGAGACCGAGGCTGTCGAGACTGACAGTTCGATGAAGGAAGAGAGCAAAGACACGACCACGCATGCAAACCAAGGCAAAGCTAAAGTGGAAGACGGGACGAAGAGGATGTCTATCTTTATCCTCGACGATAACGATGATGAACTGTAAAGCGACTTCGGTTTTGGAGCTATTTTACCATGTCACCGAGCCCAAGACGTTGCAACCTGGTTCTCCGCCGAAGACCTTGGCACCTATTTGGTCAATGTCCCGATGATATGAGGCAAGACCTGATAGGGGGGTTTATCCAACGGTTGGGCGAGATCGACATTGCACCACTCAGCGGCGTCGCGAAGGATGGTGTCGGTAGGTCGACAGATGCGGCACGAACCCAGTAAGAAGGACCAGGGGACATTGACGAGGCCTAGATGAAGAGAAGATGAGCTTGTGGGACGGTCAAAGGGCCCGACCGGCCAGGGCTAGAGCGGCCGATTGAGCACGACGCACGCTGATAGAGTCGCAGCAAGGGGCCCCCGCGAGTGGCGTGGACGTGCTCATAGACGAACCAACGGCCGCCGGGCTTCAGCAGGCTGAATAACCGGCGTACGTTGGCCGCCGGGTCGGGGATGCTGCAGAGGCACAGCACGCTGACGATGCAGTCGAGGCTGGCGGGGGCGATGCGGGTGGCGGAGGCCTCATCAATGGTCAGCGGCACCACGTCGTAGACATGAGCCAGACCGAGGTCGCGCACGCGCCGCCGCAAGGCCGCGACCGACTGCGCGTTAGGCTCGATGGCGTAGATGCTAGTGATTGCGCCGCCGGCGGCCAGGCGGGCAAAAACGTCAGCCCACATGCCGCTCCCGGCGCCAATCTCGAGCACGACGCCTTGCAGCGGCAACGGCGGCTCGGCCAGGCATTCGTCGACGCGGCCGGCAGCGACACGGCCCTCGAGAAGGGAACAACCCGGGCGGCGGCGGCCGACTTGACGCCGGGGCCGGCCTCGGCCCAGAAGCGGCCGAAGAGAGCGTCGGAGAAGTCGCCGGCGTCACCACCGCCGAGGAGCAGCGTGACGACGGTGGCGGGAATGTGTTTGGCAGAACGCGCCATAAACAGCCAAGGGTCGAGCAAGTGCGTAGCGACGTCGAGCAGCGTGTACGCCAGCGAAGCCAGCAGGGCCATGATGACTTGGGCCTCTTTTATATTCGACGACGAGGCCTCGGCGTGTCATCAAGAGTCCAGAGACAGTCCCTCGCGTGTGCGCACCACGCCGGAAAATCACCGACGGCCCGCCGGCTGACAAACAGAAAAGCGCGGTATTAAAATACACGGCAGCCAAGACGGCCGAGATGGGCGCACCATCTTCTCCGACTCCTCCCTCCCCTCCCTCTCCGGTACAGCCAGTCTGCATCTCGCATCACAGCAGTTCAAAGTCATCGAGCTCGTTGCGGTACTTCATGATGTTGCGCTTGATCTTGCTGCCCACGACCCAGGTGACGAAGTCTTCGGTGGAGCGGGTGACGAGATAGGCCGGATCCGTCACCGTCTCGACGCCGACGCGCACCTGGCCCTGCTCAATCATCTTGGTGGCCGCCTGGACTGTCTCGGCCATTCTGAGGCGCGTCATGACGACGGGCAGCCGGCGGCGCGCAAATGCGCTGACCGTCAGCGCGTTTTCCACCGCCGACAGCTTGGACTTGGTGGCCAGCACCCCGACGTCGTAGAGTTTGTTGAGCAACAGCTCCTCGAGCTTGCGCCGCGTTGCGTTGTCGGGCGGCAGCAGCGATAGACGATGCGCAAGTTGGCGCAGGGACTGTGCCGTGCGGGCACACAAGCACGCTCTGATCAGTCTTGCACCCACCGAGCGAGGTCCGAGCAGCGTTGGCGGAGCGTCCTGTCACTTACGCCGCAGATACGGTTGTACTTGTGGTAGTCCTCGGGCTTCTGGATCATGTAGCGCCGCACGACCGCCTTGTCGCGGTGGTTCTTGTCTTGTGCGTAGGTGATGAAGTCCGTCTTGCGCAGGAGCTTTTGCTCGTGGTACTTGAGCTTGCGCACCATGGCTGGGCGCGCTTTACCTTCGAGGCCAGGCCTAACCAGGCGACACAAAAAGCGACGGCGGGCGAGCGATAGTGCGCGTCGACGGGCGGCGCGCTCTGCTGGTCCGTCGGCGGGCTGGCGGCTTGCATGGCTTGCAAATCTTGGGGACTCGAGGCCGCAGCTTCTGACGGCGTCGAGGTTCAGTCACGTGTCGGAACTCGTCAGGGATAATGACCACGGACGCACTTTTATGCCTGAGGCACCACTCGTACGACGATAAGGCTCTAATCACGTGGAACGCACATGCACAAGCGCGGGCGCCGTGTGTTCAAAAAAGGGCGCCGCACATCGCGACCACGGAGATTGTTTCTTTTTCTAGGCAGTCAAGTCCACATTCACTGTCATTGGCCACGAGGTGACCAGATTGACCTCTTGGATCCTCAACTTTTTTCCCGGCCACTTGCTGGTGAGTCAGGGACTCCCCTCCTCTTCACCGCTGAATGTATCCTTGACCTGCCCTTCATGCAGCTTCATCCGGCCCAGCCTACTGTCAGCATACGATGAGGCGGAGGTCCGTCGTTGTACAACGGCTCCGGGAAAAGCATCTTCTAGCCTAACCAGAGCACACGGTCGGTAGTGCGAGCTGATTCGCCGAAGCGATGAGATAAAGTGGCGCGATAAGATCCGGCCTGATTTTATCCCATCCGTTCTCCGTCACGTCTTTTTTTCTTCCGCTGCAAAACCACAGCCGAGCGAGCGAGCGTCACCGCCAGCCAGCCCAGCTGTCCGCCATGCCGGCACCGCTCCTCAGCATCTTCCGTCTGGGGCGTATGCCGCTCCAGCCGAGCATTGTGGCGCCCCGCCTCGTCGCCCACGTCTCGTCCACGGCGCGCGTGCGCAGCCCGCTCTTCCCTTCGGCCGCCAGTGCCATGACAAGCCCTACTTCCTCTTCCTCGTCCGCCTCGTCCGACAAAGCCTCATCGCCAGGCAACGGCCGCGCGAGCCCCTCGTCGGCTAGCAGCCTGCTCGGCGTCGGCGGCGGCAACCGGCGGGCTGCCCCGACCCGCGCCACCGGCCGCATCTCGGGCCGCACCCGCGGCACCAGCTTCGTCGAGCGCTACAAGAGGATGGGCAATACCGAGCTTAGCCTTAAGAGCCAGCAGCTGGACCTCAAGCGCGAACTCAAAGTATCGGAAGACTACTTGCGCCAGATGCCCCGCCGGTGGGAGCCTGGCGATGTCTACTCACCCCACGACCTCAGCTCCGTCGAAATGCAAAAGTGGCGCCAGCGCAGCCGCCGCAGCACCGACATTGTCGACGCCTTGGGCCTTTCCCCCCTCGACATGTACAAGGTGAACCGACCTTTTTGCCTGCTTCCCCTCTTCGCTTTTCCCCAACATTGTCCATGCCACCTGGTTTCCCGAGACTGACAACTGCTTGTCTGTTCCTCTCTCTTCGCAGAATATCTCGCTTATACAGGACTTCACCACGTCATCCGGTCAAATCAACGGCCCGGACGTCACCGGTCTTCGTCCCGTGAACCAGCGCAAGATTGCGAAAATGATTCGACGCGCCCAGGGAATGGGTCTCTATCCGAGGCTCCACGACCATCCTGAGGTGCTCAGACACGCCTTTTCCGCTCACAGCAAGAATTGAAAGCTCAACGCCTGTCCAACTGGCCTCGGCCTCCTTCCAAGCAGCCTGGCGCATCGTGGTCATGGCTCGCTCCATCTATCACATCATCCTACAGCGGGATATTCCGGCTTCGCGTGCCTCAAGCTTTCATGATTCTCTTCATTATAATCTCGCACCGCTGGTACTCGTTCATCCGTCGTCTCACCTTGTCGAGCTCCTGCCAGGCACTCGAGTACTTCTTTCTTGCCCAGTTCTCGAATTCCTTCTGGGCCTTTTGATGGGGCAGTGCATTGTACGCGATGCACAACCTGTTCTGGCGTCAGCAACGATTGGCTCGCAGACGGCATGCAAAGGGAGATGGACAGACGTCACTGCATTCGGCCTGACGCTGACAACAGGCTTCATGTTAACCAAGAGCTCGCCAACTTCTTCCACGTTACCGCCGCTGGCAATGGCGCCAATGTACGTGTCGTAGACGGCGGGCGACACTTGAAGATCCATCTGCTCCATCTTGTTCCATATTTCGCGAGCCGTCTTGAACCCGTCTGGTGATTTCTCCAGCGCCCAGAAAACAGCTTCGATGCTGGCGTAAGAAGGCCCTTCGCGCGACCGTGTGATCTCGTCCCAAATTTCCAACGCCTTCGCCGGCCTGCCGCAAGCCGAGTAGGCCAACATCAGGGCCGTGTAGAGCTTCGTCGTTGGCTGCATTGTCGTATCCACCTTGAGCATGTTGTGCGCCATCCCGAGCGCCCCGGGATCCGGATGCCTCGCCAGGCCCTCGAAGAACTGGACAAAGGTATCGTGTTTGGGGTGGTATGACATGTCTGGGTGCTGACGCATGTGGCCAAAGATGAGCGCGGCCATGTCGGGGCGTTTGCGGTCGAAAAAGGCCTCCATGAGTTTCGTCCGGCGCTCACGACTTGTCGCTATGATGATCTGATTGAGAACCTGATAGGCGTCCCAGGCCCGTGATGTGCTTGTTTTGGGATTTACGCAAAATTCGATCAATACGTCCTCGATTTCGATTCTCTGTTCGTGACTATACATAAACGAGTGGCCCAGTAAAAGGTCAAGCGTGTCGAACAACCGATCGTGTTGGAGATATGTCCGACACAAGGACACAACCGTCTTCACCTTGAGGGGCTTCAGGTTTTCTTCGACCGTCTCGAGTATCGACTCAATCAACTTGAAGTCAGGAGACGCTTCACTCGATGCCAGCATCAAGAACTGGTTGAGCGCCGTTCGATATTCGACGTGGAGCGCTGGTCTGAGCTCGCTCGTCCCAATTTCGGAACATTTGACCTTGTTGAATGCGATTTGCGCATTAGCCAAATCCTTGGCTACCACGTATACCTGCAGCTCGATAAGGTGAGTTTCCCCGTTCGGTACAATGCTTCTGGACGCGCCGAGGACTAGAATACTTTTAGCCATGGTCTTGTTCTCCAGTTGGAGTGCGACTCTGAGCATTGAATTGATCGAGTCCGCGTCGGGCGACAGGACTCGCGCTCGGCTCACCATATGCGACAGGAGAGCGGGCATGGCCTTGAAGCTCGTGCTGGCAGTGCCAATGAGGAGAGCGGCTTGTAGTATCACGTCCCAGAGAAATTTTTCAGGCAGCGATAACCCCAACTCTTCGAAAAATTTCGCACCCCATTCTTCAAGCTTGTTCCGCCTTGCGAAAAATGCCACGAGTCGATACACCTCGACTGTACTATGCTTGAGGTCGATGGGTCTGGTAAACCAATATTGCGTCTCAGGCACTCGATTCTGCCCGGAATAGTAGCCCACCATGACCTGCTGAAGCGCAGCGTTGTATAACATGCCGTTTTCTTGAGCAAACTTGACCAGTCGCACTAATGCCTGTTCTTTGTCGTCTTGGGCGAGGCCGCGTGCCACGGACTCGAGAACCCTGTATTTCTGAAACTGAGGCCCAAATTCTTGCCACTTGGTATATAGATGATTCAAAGCTTCAATCGAGCGACCGTAGCGACTCAGTAGCTTGATAAAGCTGCACCATTGAAGGCCATGGTTTGAAGCATTGCCGGCATCAGGGTCTGATAAGGCGAGAGTATGCAGAGAATTGATCAGATCGATATGATTTTGACTTCTGTCTTCAGGCTCAATACCGAGAACCTTGTGAGCCACTGTAAGGTCGATCTGAGAAGGTAGCTTGGCAGGCGTGCCCGAACTTGAGGGTTCAGCGAAAAGCTTGAGCAGGCGATGGCATTGTTGAGCCTGTGTGCTATTGAGCGGGATGCGTCGTTTCAGCTTGTGTTGCATCAATGACTTCCACGCTTCAGCAAGCTCTACCGGCCGCGGCTGCCGGATATCCTGGACCACACTGCTCCTCCAGACCATAAGTTGCAGCCATCCGGGCTCATAGTAGGCCGGCCTGAGTTCCCGGGGCGGCTTCTGGAAGAAGTCTCTAAAAAAATCTTGAAAAAGAGATCTCTGGCAGACACGCCGGGCCAATGGTCGCGGCCGCGGACTCCTGCGGGTGGGAGTTGCGTAGGCCGCACACGAGGACAGGCATACATGGCTGGCGATGAGCCTTGAACCGTTACGAGCCAGGTTCGCCCGCATGGTTTGTTGGGAGGAGCGACGGTAATAGACGCGCACCGACGACACATTAAATACTGAGAATTGGGATTTCAGACGTCGCTGCAGCGGCTGGATGCATGTTGTGACCTTGTTCACGAGCAATTGGGGCAAGGAAACGAGCTATGCTTGGTCGTAGGCGAGATATACGAAAGCTCAAAATGCTGCTTGGCCATCTTTCTGTCAGGTGCTCCTTATTTACCCGTTGTTTACCCTCTGCCTTTCTTATCGACAAGTCGACCACGGCTTGCTGCTAGACCACCTGCTTGATTCATACTTGTCTGATACTCTGCATAATGCGATAGGAACGGCCAAATTTTCCTGGCAGCATAAGGCATGAGTTTTTGCAATGCCCATGCGTCTACGCTTGCGTGCGTACGAATAGAGGGAGAAAAATAGTAGTTACCTACCACTAGCGGTCGTCAATTACCGGCAATACGTCAACGATTCAGCGGGGGTTTCTTGCTTAAAGTTTTTAAAAAAAAAACCCTCCCTTGTTCTCGCTCATCTCTTACAACGGTGCTAAGATGGTTATGCCAGCCCCAGCCGCAAGGGGAAGAGAATACTCCATCCTTCTGACACGTCCTTCGTGTGCGCATATATCGTTAGGGTACCCGCTTCTCCCATGGGTGAAAGAGCTGAGTTATCGTCTCTAAGAAACATCTACGTCCAACGCGTCCGACCTGGCTGTTGTTAGCTCTCCGGGACGCACCAGTTTCCGCCGTATACGGTGACGAAGACTCGGCTTATGGCCACAAATCACTGGCGCCTGGTAGGAAAGACGGGATCGTCGCCTACCGGTAGCCGTCCAGTTGTATTATAGGATTCATGACATCTCAGGGTATGAGCCTGTGCTCGAAAAACGATAGCGGAAGCCGTGCCAAGGATGACGGCAAGCCGCAAGAGAAGAGATGCATGCTTTCCTGTTACTCTTCCAATGTCCGCCCATGTAGTGGTATCCCCATGTGGACGAGTTGTTGTCCCCAAGCATCAAGCGCATTGGGGAGTTGCTGAAACCAAAATATGTAGGGCGTGCAGTCACCAATATGACGTGGATAATCCAAATACCCCAAGACAGGTGATGTATGGCGAGCGGGAGATGCGAGTCAAGTCAGTTGGGCTTCCACCAGGTGAACGAGATAATCATTACAAATTGACGCTGGCCGAGCTTACTGGTGCTGATGCCCACGAAGGTAGCAGTCGGCAATAACTCCAGCTGGCTAGACTACGCCAAGACGGTTGCTGCCCATTCACCACACGGTGACGTGAAAAACGCCCACGCCACTTATTCTCGTCCAAGATTGTTTCGACACCGCTATTCATTCTTGCAACTGTTTCTGACTATGTAGCGTGGTTGCCGGTTTCAGCCTGGTGGTCTGCTGTGGGGTAAGTAGTGGAGGCACTGTGTCCGCAACTCGGCCAAGTTTCGGACGACATCAGTCCTCGCGGCCTTACGAAATACTATTGTATTATTCGGGCTTCAGACCACGAGCATCTGAAGATTGCCATATGACCCGTGGGTTTCAAGCTGGGGGACTTTGGTTACCAAGCTTTTCGGTGTCAGCTTTGCGACACGACTTACACTTTACAGTCGTCATCATCATAGCATCGATAGCCGCGGTAGCCTGGGACCGCGACATGGGTTGGTGAAGTCACAACTTGGAAGGGCGGGCAGTCTGCGCGTAGGCGAGCAACGTAAGCGATACTAACATCGCAAAGCACGAACTGGAGTTGGTGGGTATTTGTAAGACATCTAAGACATCGTGGACCGTCCATAAGCGCTGAGCTCATGCAGACACAGGAGAATGCGTTTCCCGTCAAGTGAGAAAAGTCCGCAAACAATGCAAAATAAAACAGCCCCATGTGATGCTAGACCGTGACTCGCGGCGAAACTGCGCCAAAACCCCGCATCCGAGGCATCCTCTTCCTTGACCTAGGCTTTGCCTCAATCACTGAAAACGACCCTGCCTAAAACGATCGCGTAGCACGTGATCGTCAGACGCATCCGGTTCGCTTGCCACCAGCAGCGCAAGCGTACAGACACAGGCTATCTCGTGACGATGATGTAGATGGCATGAATGATGCCGGGAATATAACCTGAACTGGGTATCAGACAAAGTCGAACGTATTGGAATAAGGGAATGGGCAGATCAAGTCCCGTGGCCGGCCTACCGGGCCGAACAACTTACCCAAAATGCTGAGGGCCACATTGATCAAGAGGTCGACACCGCAGCCCGTCTCGAGGAAAACTCCCAGGGGCGGTAGAATGACGGCAAAGATGAACTTGCAAATATCACCCCTCTCTCGGTGGCGTTCCGCATCTCTTTATGTCTCGCCCGCTCAGATTCTTGACCTGTTCTCGCCCGTGCGCCGCTGCAACGCCAGCGTGCTCTCTCTGCTCATCAGCTAGCCACGCTGTGTCGAAACGCTGACGGGCGCCGCGGCCGTCTTCCAGGGCGGCTACGTCATTGTCTCCACTACACTCAAGCCGCATCGTCAGAATACCCGCCCGACTTGAACAGTGATTCGAGTACGACATGACACAGTCCAGATTACCCCCGTCCATGTCCCGGTCTAGGATGCGAGGGATCCGAAAGGCATCTTCGGCGCCTACCAGGCCGTCTCTCTGTCGCATCTACACCCGCACAAGGCAAGCCACGGCTCCCTTCGGTCGTGCCGCTACCGCCGGCTGCGGCGGCATTCGCGGTGGGGCCCCACCTGCGCCCGTCGCTGCAGCGTCGAAGCTTGCTGCGCCATATACACCCGACTCCGGGGCGCCACCGAGACATGCATGTATCGCGAGGAGCCTCGCACATGATCTGCCTCTGTTTTGCACATTGTGGCGTTGTCATGACGTACAACGTGGCGGACAATTCCTCGCTAGAAGCTCCTTCTTCCACACACATTCCTTGCGTCGTCGCTTCTTGTCACGTCCATCGTCATCTTTTCTCCGTATCCCTCTCGCCGTCCATCTATGCGCATTCATGAACTGTGATCTCCCGTGCTGCTTCAACCCCATCGAGATTAGGGCCTAGGGCGAATTTCACGTAGAGATGAGAATCAAGGCTCAGTTGAACATCAAATGTCCTCCACGCGGCGAGTACCAACATAACTTGAAGAGACACTCGCTGTGGTACATGGTGAGTGGGGAGGGTGAAAAGAAGCTTACACGGTGGCACTCGCTAAATTAATTCAATAGTAACTGACGTAGTTAACCAGTCAACTGCCCACTTTCTATTCACTTTAATTGGAAGAAAATCGCGCACAGGCCGCTCAGCCTGTGCGATGTGACTACGTACTTCGTTTTCATTTATGGAACGGATATTCTATGATCCGTACTGTCGCAGGAGCCCTCCATGTGTGGATCCAAGTCGCGGAATACCAAGTGTTCACCTCAGGGCCCCAGCTCTAACGCGCACAGCTTGTAGAGAGGCTCATAAGGTGGTTAGTTGAGTTCTTTAGAAAATATTGGCGTGTGTCTATCTCCTTTTCTCTACGATTCCATCTTGCCCCAGTACCTTGCTGGTGGCCGGAGGGCAGGATCCTCACTTGTAGCTACAATAATCGCACTACCTTTTAGGCAAACTCACCAGGCTAGTTTGCGCTTGAGTCACGTGCAACATGCGGCATGCAGTTGAACACTAGGCTCTGCGACTGCTCCCTGACAACCTCATCACCATGTCTCCGGCAGCGGCCACGGGCTTCTCGGCGCCCAGCCGTGAGCCAAAAAACAATGGGCCACCGGCGATACGACCAATTCCGCTTCAGGACACGCCCTTGTCGAAGACTATCGCGGTGGCGCGCCCGGCGCTTCTCCTCGGCTTGTTCGTCGCAAGTTTCACGCGCCTAGTAGCCGATCCGGTGGTCATACTGAGAAGGACGATACCAGTCGTCGCGACAGTCCAGGGAATCTATGCGGTCATGTGTCTTCCGACTACAGGATCGATACTCTCACAATCGGGCAAGAAAAGTTGTCCTAGCGAGAAGAAGAAGTCGAGGGTGACCGGCTACAAGGCCATCCAGGTAAGCGGTCTTGGTGCTGCCAGGGGTCATGGCGAGGTGTATCCACAGACTAAACCGCTGTGACTCTTAGGTGGCCTTACTTTCCATGTCTCTAACGGCCATCGTGACGCCCGGGGTATACGCTTTCTTCGTTCTCTTCGGCGCGCCGTTACTCGACCACTTTCCCCACACGATGCTATGTGCAGCCCACTTCTCCCTCCTGGGCCTGTTCCCTATCATCTACGCACGGGGCATGGATAGTGATGCCCTTGTCACTCTGGCGGCATTCGCGGCACCCATGGACGAGACGTATGGTGGACTCCTGGGCGCCCTCATAGGGGCCTGGCTCGGCGCCGTGCCCATACCGCTTGACTGGGATCGTGATTGGCAGAAGTGGCCGGTGACCATCGTGGCCGGCATGTACGTGGGTTCTCTCTTTGGTAGTTTCATTGCCGGCGCTCTGTTCTACGATAAGAGGCTTGGGACAGATTGACAGGAATGAAAGATGGGCCTGGGCAGACCTGAGGGGGGGCACCTTGAGCTACCGTTTTAGGCAACCACAGGAAGCAGACCTATCTAACGAAGCCATCGGTTTGTCAATCCCTAATGAGCTTAGGACAGAAAACGTGAGCAACAGCACATGTTCCGATAATTCCTCTCACCGCAAGCTATGTTCCTCTCTAGCTCACTTGAGAGCGCAGTGGAGGGGACTAGATGACCGGCAAAGCCATCGCCAAATCAGAAAAGGAAAGCCTGAGAGTCAAAAGGTCCGGACTCCTAGGGTTGCTGCATAGGTCTCCTATCCGATAACTATGCGATACGCAGTAGGCGATACACGGTACGAGAATGGACGTTATCGGATATCGCGTACTTCGTAGTTCATGGGAGATTTGAAATATGTCCAAGCCTCGTTTTCCGCGTTGAATTTTCACGCGAATGGGGGTCCGACACGGTCTAGGCGATCTGATTGGAGTATTGGATTATTCGGAACCGCTGCGCATACTCTGCCGCCACCAACCAGGCGACCACTCACAATCGAGCACTGGGATTTGAGGAAGACAAATAAATCAGGCCGTCAATTTATTACCGCCCACGTCTCATCTCCAGAATAACACCCAGGAAACGGGGAGTGACGGCCCAGGATCTATGGTCCTACGCCACAACCGCGCCCGAAGGCCAAGATCACCGAGACCACAAAAGGCAGCTGATATGGTACTGCGGGCTTTGTCCTGTACCATCAGTCTGGCGATCTGCGTCGCGAACCTCCGCTCGCTCACATCTTCAGAAAATCCATGGCATTGACACTGCGCCCCTTGCGAAGAAAGTTTCTACGCAGGCGAAACATCAAATTGATAGCCTCCTTACAACTCAGCTAAAAATGCAGCAAGACAGGGCCGTGCAAGCCGATGAGAAACAGCACAAGGCTGTGTTGAGAAGAGCGCTAGACAAGGCAGCCATTCAAGAAGCTCTGGCGCAACTTGTGACAAAGAGAAATCTGCCAGACAATTGCGTGGAGTGGCCGGAGTTTCATGCAGTGTTCCTAGCATGCAATCCAGCAATTACAAATGAAATTCCATCGGCGCATTCCCATCTCACAACGATTATTGACCGAACTTTTGCGGATCACCGGCAGATTTTACGCAGGAAATTGCAGCAAGCGAGATCGAAGATTCACCTGGCGGTTGATGGGGGGACTTCTCCAAATCGAAAGGCCTTGTTGGCGATCTGCGCTCGTTTTGTTGACGAGTCGTATCGAGGCGCAAAGTCCTTTTGGCGCTCCCTGAACTTCCGAACGGCAAAGGAGGTGATGAGCAAGCCGCCGTCGCGATTCCTGTCCTCGAACAGTACTCTATTGCGGAGAAGATCGGTTTTATCACTAGCGATAATCACGGCTCCAACGACATTCTGTGCCTGGCTGTGCAAAACCACCTTGAAACGAATTATCAGCTCAAGTGGAACGCCAAAGAGCAACGACTTCGATGCCAGGGTCATGTCATCAACATTGCAGTCAAGGCCTTTCTCTTCGATAAGGACAAAACAGCAGTGGAAGAGGCGTTTCGCCAGATGAACCATGGAAACTGGCAAGCCGATGAGGACAACGACGCCCTCATGTCCGACATCATTCAAGGCTCTCGAAATTGGCGCGAGATCGGCCCTCTTGGAAAACCCCATAACTTCGTTCATATCTGGAGTTTTGAGGCTCGGTACAAAACCTTCCGTGAATTTGGTGCTCGAAAAACACTTGGCTTGGACAATGACACGCGCTGGAATTCTTGGTACAAGCTCATCGAAAGAGCTGTCGAGCTGGAGATCCTAGTCGATTGCTACACCAAGGAATTCCATGACAGCCTTAGGAACGATCATCTGACTCCACAGGACTAGATGCAGCTACGGGACGCGAGGGACTTCTTGGCACCTTTCTACCGCGCGACACTGATTGCTGAGGGTAGCTTTGCCACACTCGACCAAACTATTCTGACTATGGATATCTTGCTGGAATATTTCAAAATGTCAAAGGTCTGCCGCGTTTTCCTAAGTCCACCTTTTGTCTCTGGCAACGAACCCACATGTTCCTCGCTAACCTGTTTGATGCGAGCTGCAGGAGAAGTTCAGCGGGAATTCTCGACGGATATCCAGACTTATGATTGGCTGGTACGCTCTGGACAAGTATTACTTGAAGACTGAGGATTCCGCGGCCTATGCAGCTGCAGTGATTCTTAACCCCGCTTGTCGGAAGAAATACACAACTGCCAACTGGAAGAAGGATTGGCACAAAAATGCCTTCAGAGATACGCGAGCCATGTGGGATAGAGACCATAAGAAAGGGGCCGTTCCGGCGTTGACGGGGAAGGAACCGCAGAGCCTCGACGCTTGCGATGTTCTGCGCCGACGCCTTCAGGTCACCGGGGAGGCTGCTTCTCACGATGAGTACGAGTCATGCCAATGCTGATCCTGAGCTTATGAGAGGCTCGCCGTTGGATTGGTGGATGAAGGAAGAAAATCGCGGGCGTTATACTTGTCTGTCAAAGATGGCAATGACCATTCTCTCAGCGCCCCCGACGTCTGCGGAGCCTGAGCGGGTCTTCTCAGGGGCTCGTCGGACCATATCGTGGGAGCGAATGAGACTCGAATCAGCCAATATCGAGAAGAAAGAATGTCTGAAGAGTTGGATTGGATCAGGAACAACCGATAATCATTTCATCGTTGATGATGAGTCTTCCGACATCATAGAAGGATCTCCCGAACCAGAGATTCAAGATACGTGATCCAGCGTACTGATTGAGATGACACCCATTTTCGGTTACACATAAACATTCAACATGGGGTTTAAATTGATTTTTGAGTTATTGGGCACTTTGGCAGACTTTATCGTATAGCTTATGCGATACGCTATATGAACTCTTGCGATACGATATGATCCGATAGCCTTTATGGCGAGTGGATCTGGGTAGCCTAGTCGACGGTGCCATATAGCTAAATCTCCTGAAATGGAAATAACCCGTTTGGCGTGCCTGACTGCATTAATGGACGGTGTCGGTAAGGAGGCCATGACGTATTAGTCGTCGACGGTCCGCAGACGTAGGAGATGTTTTCCAGTTGTTTCGTAGAATAAAGCATTCTTGCCTTGATCCCAAGGGACTCCCATTGCGATGCCGTGACGCACGGTAGACACACTCGTTGGAGGTTCCGGGTCATAGCAGCAGTCGCTGAGGCAAAGGGCTATCCCTGATATCAGGGGCACATGAACTGTGCCCTTACCGCGGACATGGTTGGTCCGCTTGCCAACAATGATGGACTCAGAGGTGACCAGAGAAAATATTCTTTTCCAATCCACGCCAAACCGTCCATCACTGTCACACTCGCCCCTGAGTCGTAAATGAGACTATGGGCTAGGTTAGTAGCTGGGGCCTCTGCAAGGGCACAAATGGCGTTTTCTCGCAGAATAACACTAGCTGTGCCGGTCGAAGATGAGCAATTTTCGATGTGGATGACAGGTTGAGAGGGTGCTTGTGTAGTGCTTGAAGCCTTGGGGTCTCATTTAAGTGCCTATGTTTCTCATCTGGGGGATCCGCCAAGTAGGCTTCAACAGACTTTTTCGAGTCAGACCTAACAACAAAGCCCTCACGTGGGGCTTTATTATAGGGAGCACGGAAATTATAACAAGCCTGTCACCATTGTGAGTCCTTGCTGGTGATTACGTGCTTCTTGCGACCCGGGATACTTCTTTGTCTCTGACGAAGATGAAGAGGCCGCTAACGATGAAGGTGTTGAAGCCTTGTTAATGATGTTGACCATTCCAGACTCCGCTCGTAAGAGCGCGGACAGGGCTTTTGCTTTCCCTTGTAGCATCTGCCGAAAGTGATGGGATGAGGGTATCGATCGGGATCACCTTTCCAAGTTTAATCAGGGACTGGTAACGCCTATCCGTGGCCTAGGATTCGGTCCGATTGATGCTTGAGGGTTTAAGCTGCCAGAAGAGTCGTGTCTTCCTTGCAGTCCGAGACGGCTTCGCTGAACCTCGCAGACCAGGTCGACCAGTCTCGCGCGCCTCTCTCACCTATGACAGCGTAGTACTGTTTTTTGGCGATGAGCTTCTCCGAATCGTCCGACGGAATGCCGCCTTCTTCTTCATATTCTCGGCCCAGTCATGCTTCCATTTAAGCTCCTGGTTCGAAGTAAATGGGCCACTCGATGTGGGTGAGGTCAAATATTCGTTCTTCAACTCATTCGTCTTCTTGGGGTCAATGTACTCCCAAACCTTCTTTGTCGCGGCGCGGGACTATCGAATAGGCCGAAGCTCTCTCAAGTTGTGCATTTGACTGGAAACAAGTAATTTGTGGAGGAAAGAAAACTATGAATACACGGGGAGAACGTCCCGCTTCTTACGCCTCTTCATCATCCCAACCTTTGGATCCCTTCTCTCCGCCATGCATATTCCCTTGCAGCGACTATGTCGTGATGGACCCTACGTGAGTGAACCGGGCGCCGAGAGCTCTCACAAGGCTGAGAAGTGACAATGACGTCGATACGAGACTTGCTGTTGGCGATGACGTTGATGGCGGTGATGTCGGTGAGCCTGATGCTGACCTGACGACCTGTTAGATCATCACCGCTGCCAATCCAACAGTCTCATGTCCCGTGACGTCAATGTAATCTCGAACCCTGTCCCGTGACAAAAGATTCCTCTTGCTCAACTCTTATACAAGGGTTTTCACCTTTTCTGATAATTTTACTGCGAATGTTGGCCACATCGCATTAACGTAGAGGTTGTACGGTAAATTCCAGGTAACCAAGGCTAGTTTTGCTACGTTTGACCGTCAAAATTAGAAGCCACGGCCGTTTCCATCAAGTCGCAAAAAGAACAAATTGTGTGATTCCCAAAGAGCAACTGGCTGCTTAACACCACTTTATGACCAGGGATAGGGATTTCCGCGAAATTATCCGAGTTGAGTCGCGTTCGAGGATTCTTGCCGAATGGCAAAACCTAGCTGGGTGCCTTGTGAAGGAGATATTCTCTAGAGAAACTCGTCAGCCCCCTAGACGCCAGATGATTAACTTCTTCCATGTCATGCGGTTCCAGATGCGAAAAAAAAGAAAGAGAAAAGATTGCAACACAAACAGTAACAAGTCCACACACGCTCAGATAACCTCCCCTTCGTCATGACCCGCCAAATCATCCGAATCATCCCAGTCGACGTCGGCTACCAGCTCTTCTGCCCTTCTTTGCACCTCGGCGAGACCAGATAGCTCAGATACGTAGTCCTTGTCCCGTAGTGCTTTGCGTACAAACGCCCATCCATCCCGACGGTATGCGTCCAGAACTCTCGGGCTGCAAGCGCTACAGCAATCGTACGAATGGCCGCGGATGACCAGGTTCTGAAAGGTCGAGACATGGCCACGAATTTGGTGGGGTACGAGACCCAAAGGATGCTCCGGGGGGTCTCTGTCTGGAATCGAGCCGGCCGTTGGCTGTGGAGCGGGAGCGTGCTTGCCCAAGGGATGCTGGAGAAGGCTCGTGAAGAGTTCGACTAAAAGTGCCGAGGCGATGGCGGCAACCCCGGGTCGGGTCACTGTGCATTGTTGATCCAGGGTCTGGTCTTTCATCGACTGATTTGCATGCTCGTTAGAAACCGGACAAAGCAGAGAAGTGAGGGGCGTGATCTCTCACATCAGCCGGAGCGACGATATCGTTGCAAAAGTAGCAACCCAAATTCGTCTGGCCATCTTCCTCTCTCTCCGCGCCATGACGCATGACAACGTACGAATCAAAGCCCAGTGCTGCGTTCATGACTATCTTGCCAGTCGCCTTGCCAATGACAGTTGGCAGCCAGCGAGACTCGCGCGTGTCCATGAGAAGGAAGATGGCATCATGTCCGTTTACAAGCCCTTCGAGCTTCTCCAGATCCGATCTTGTTTTGGCCTCGTCCGTCATAGCATGACCCATCATTGGGACAGAAAGAGAATGGCCCTCGCTTTCAACGCCAGGGTATATTTTTTTGAGCATGGCAGCCGCGCAAGGCGCCTTGGCCTTGCCACCGTCAACGCAGTCGCTAAACTCGAACAGAGGCTGTCGCACCGGATTTGAGTATGACACGCGCCCATAGTCGACGAAGGTGATCTTCCTGACTCCCCAGCCGAGCAGGTTTCTTGATACATAGCCTCCTAGAGTCCCTGCTCCGAGCAGAAGACATTTAGTGTTCTTGATGCGATCTAGGTCGAGATCCGGCGCGAGTCGCCACTTCATAAGCTTGAGATTCAAGTCGACAGACGAGTCGGCCAGCCTTGTCGGATCCATGTAGTCCCCCAGATTAGCTTTCTGCGCCTGGAGTTTTCCGCTTCTAGATCTCTCCCAGCCCGTGACTTTGGGCATTTCCGCCATTTCCATCTCGTCAATGGTGTCCATCTCGACGGGTAGGACAACACTGCGTGCCTCATGTCTCCTCGCCCAACTGTCTCTGTAGCACATTATCTTGACTCGATTCTGGCGAAATCGCTGTCTTATGAGTACGAGTAGGTTCCGTAAGGGCCAGCCAGGTCCTTCAGAATGCGCTGAAGGGTCGACGAAAGCAATATATTGGTCCTCTTCTGGGACACTGTCCAAAAAGCCATCTTCATAGCGCCGAAGTGAGGCTACTTGCCAGCGAAATCCCAGCCTCTGGATTAAGTCGTCATCATCGGCCAACTCTTTCACGTCTCGCACCTTTTTGGCTAGAAAAAATCCATGCTCGCGATTATCGACGCTATAACGCCAAGTTCCCACCTGGTCCACAAGAGAAGTGCTCTCATCGGCCGTGAAGCGCTCGACGGGACCTGATCGCCTCCACTGTGGCGTCGAATGGAGAACGGGAAACGCAAACCAATAGGTGAATTCGTACTTCTTCAGATCAGCGAAAGAGAGAATGAGGAAAGATGAAAGTAAAGAAGGCACTGAATATATTGTGCCGTCGTTGATGGCGTCCCAGATCTGACACAGTGAGAAGTGACACTTGATTTTGACGTCAATACGTGCAGCGTACCTGTCGACCAGCTGTCTTAAGCATTACAGATTTGTCCATGTCCTTGAAAGCTTGTAGGGTGTTGACATTTCTTATAATCCCCTCGGCTCTGGCTGTACCGAGAGGTAAACTTGAGTTGGACTTTAGCCGGTCACGCTCGCAACACAGGGGATACCGAAAAGACGGGTAACAACCTTTGGCTCGTTAGAGCATTACCCAAAATCTGCATCCTGCAATTGGTCCCAGAGTGTTCTTGACGGGGTTCATAGAGTCCAAGCACATTTCGGGCAGAATCGTCAAGCTTGTCGTAATCTAGCTTGGACGCAAACAGAGCGGAATAGAAGGGCAGTTCGATCTCCGAGGCAAAAGTCGCGAACTGGAGTGGCGTAGCCATAGTGGCGTCTATAGTTTTCCCCCGAAGAAACCTTGCACGAACGAAACCACGCGGGCCTTGGCTCTCGCTTGACGCTCGCGTAAATCGTGTCCGTAGCAGAAACCTGGGCAAAGAGCTTGAACAAGTCCTGTATCGGCTTATAGAAGCAGCTGAGGCAACCAATTTCAATAAAACCGGATGTGTACGTAGCACGTGCGCGTCTTTGGAAACTTCAGGACGAAGTAGAAGATGTCATATGACGCTTCAGGTGAGCATAGCAGATGATGCGGCTTCGAGCCCCGCCGCGGGGCTGCGGAGGAAGCCAAAGATTGGGACGGGTCAGTCGACACGTCGATGCGGCAGGGATGAAGCGAAAGCCAGTAAGTTGGGATAGACTAGTCAAGAGATGGTTTCTTTTCCAGGGTGACGCGGTTTCTCGGCTTTGGAGGGTTGTTGTTGACTGAGGGAGGGAAAGATGAGGCAATCACTATTACACACTCTTTTGACCGACAAACAAAAACATAAAAAACATCTATATGAAAACAGCCCACATCAAGTCCAATCCCGTACTTTCCGGTATGGTGTAGTGGCTAACATCGCTCGCTCTCACCGAGCAGCCCTGGGTTCGATTCCCAGTACCGGAGTGTTTTTTTGCTCCTGTCCACACTTTCCGACGCCACGCGTTCTTACTAGCACGGTGGAAATAAAGGCGGACGACCGTATGTGTGAGACAATTGTGTTTTTGTGGCGAAATTACTTGACGCACTAGACTTTCCGTGGCCGCCCACTACACGTGCATACTGTCGATGGTGTCGCATATTCGGCGACGAAGGATGCAGGCAGTTGAACGAGAGATCGACTTTTAGATGAGATCTGCCGTTGCAGCTAACTAGCACGCTTGCAATCTCTACAAACGGGGCTTGTACTGTAGTGTAGCGAACCACGCTCGGTAGTACGAAGTAGGGCGACCCTCGTTTCCACCAAGGATCGGCCTCCGAAGGCCACCAGCTCCTTAGGCATCGAACGTGGAGCGCAAAGCAAGTTAAGGACTAGAGAAAACGTCGACTTCCGAGAGAAGTAAGCGCCTCGCGGGAAGCTTGGACAAAATGCTCATCGGGATCTGTGGAGGTAGGAACGATTTGGGCAATGTTCACTCTCTCCGCGTCTCGTGCTCACGCGTCAAGGGTAGGCCTGTGCTCCGGCAAGAAGACGGTGGCACGGCACCTTGTTGATCATCACGGCTTTGTGAAAATTCATCTGCGGGAAGATTCCGGAAATGCGGCTTCGTCACCCGATGAGCAACGCGGTGAAGTAGCCGAGGTGTCCTCGATGCCGCTGCCGACCCGTCTGGCTGGTGCCTCGGTTTCCGATACGCTGGACCCCGGCACTGACGAAGAGTCAACGTGGACGCGGCCGCCGTTGCTCGCGACGCCCGAAGCGCTCGTCGACCTGGTGACGAAGCACTGGCGACAGCGCTTCGTGATGACGGACATGCCGGACGAGACAGTGCTGAAGCACCTGATGCGACGGCCCTTCTTCTTGCTGCTGTCGGTGGACGCGCCGCTAACCGTCCGCTGGAGGCGCTTCCAGCAGCGCGACAGTCAGGCCGGGGACTCCGGCGTCAGTCTCGAGGAGTTTGCGATTCGCAGCGACGTGCACCTGTACGCGGCCGAGGGCGGTATCCAGCCGCTGATATCGCGCGCGACGGTGCAGCTGCTCAACACGTCATGCTCGCTGGCGCACCTGCACGGCACGCTCGATGAGCTGGACCTGACGAACGCGGACCGGTTGCGGCCCAGTTGGGACACGTACTTTATGGCCCTCGCGTCGCTGGCTGCCCAGCGCTCCAACTGCATGAAGCGCCGGGTTGGCTGCGTCCTGGTCGGCAGAGAACGACGCGTCATCAGCACGGGCTACAACGGAACGCCTCGCGGGCTCCTCAACTGTGCCGATGGCGGCTGCCCGCGCTGTAACGACGGCAACGGCTCGGGCGTTGGCCTGTCCACTTGCCTCTGCATCCACGCCGAGGAGAACGCGCTCCTGGAGGCGGGTAGAGAGCGAATCCGCGACGGCGTCGTTCTGTACTGCGATACCTGTCCGTGCCTGACATGCAGCATCAAGATCTGCCAGGTGGGCATCAGCGAGGTGGTGTACACTCAGGCCTACAGCATGGATGGGGAGACAGCGGCCGTCTTCCGCCAGGCCGGCGTGAAACTACGGCAGTTTGACCCGGTAAGTTTCGGCAACGTCCTTTTCGCTTCCTATTTTGCGAATGGCACCTCTCAGCGCCCGATGGGCGCTTCCATGCGCTGTGGGCAACCGCCATTGTTGACTCGACGCTGCAGCCGCCCAATGGATTGATCGATCTTGGGAAGATGCAGCCTTTCTGAAACGCCCATGATAGCACTGCGGCGGCATCGCAACGTTTTCGTTCGGTCGCCATATTCATCGCAACTTGCGCTTAAGAAGGTTGTTCCCTTCTCTTTACTTTCTCCTACCCACGAGACTATGGTGCCAGCGTGCACGATGACTGGCGTACCTACGGACTGACGCTTGAGCTGACTGCCTGCATCTTCGTGGATTTCATTTGTGGTCGTCGATGTGGACAGCTAACTAACAAACCCGAGGTAGTTATCGTCATGTATAAATGGGACTCTTGTTTTGTTTTGCCTGTTTATTAATGATAAGGCAAGTGTAAACAAACATTATGGACCCAACCCCAGAATATCGGAGGTCGAAATGTGCTCTTCTATGATGATCATTGCGTCAATTCGCAAGGGGGTGAGCCTGGACCAAGGCTCCTTTGGCATCGAGACAGCTCTGAAGCTGGCTTCCCCAGCACACGTGGGCCTGTCGAGACTTGGCCGAGAGTCCCTTTAAGTCGCCACGGTTGTTGTCGCCACCTCTAATCAGGGGAAGGGAGGGCTAGAAATGCACGTGCCAGCACCGGAGAGTGCATGACAACCTGCGGCCTGTATATGGCATAGTATCGTACGTCGTCTACACGATCCCAGACCTGCGTGACTTTTGCATGAACATCGCGCATATCCAGAGGTCTTTGTTGAACTGACAACACACACATCGAGATGCGCAGCAACCGTGCTCCTGGAGCCAAGCTCGTGAACAAGCACGCGTACAAACACGTGCGGATTGTCGATAGTATGGCGCCCGTCGTGAAACACATGTTCGCGTGTCCGGAGCTTCCTGTTCCCCCTCCTCCCTCCCCC
>KB853542.1:56650-67369 GCA_000372705.1 Cerataphis brasiliensis yeast-like symbiont
CGTCGGCAGTCCGGCCTTCTCAAAGGCCTCGAGCACGCGCAGCCGGATGATGCGAGCGTCGCCGATATCGCGCAGGAAGCAGGCGTGCTCCTTGACGCCCTCGATTCCGAACGTCTGGCTGTAGCAGCCCACGGCCAGGACCAGCGTGTCGTACGCCACCTCGAACTCGGGGCCGTGCACCGCCGGCGCCTTGGACACGGCGCCGACATCGCCACGCGGGTTGGCTTCGACGCGCACCACCTTGCGCTCGAAGTCGACGTCGGACACCCAGGCTTGGTGGAACTCGGGCAGGCCCAGCCGCCGCACCGGCTCCAGCGCGGCCCGGAACTCGAGCGTGCCCACCGCCGTCGACGCCAGCAGCGGCGTGAAGACGAAGTGCGACCGCGGCGAGATGAGCACGCGCGACGCCCTGCGCGGCGACAGCTTGCGCGCGAGCGTGTAGCCGGCCCAGCCAGAGCCGAGCATCACGATGCGCTCCCTCTGCCGTTCGCTACTTGCCCGTCTTTGTCCCGGCCGTCCGAGCCGCAGTAGGCTGTTGTGCGTCAGCCGGCCCGCTCGACCGGCGTCCATGGTCTCGGCCGCTCCCGGAGTCGCCGATTATGGATTGTTTTGTCCGTCGATCTTCTTTCGTCGTCTTCTTTTGTCGCCTTTGCCGGAAAGCTCGGAGATTCACGCCGTCGCCGAGGGGGAGCCTCACCATGATAACTTATCGCCTCCCTCATCCCTTTCTCCAGACGCGATTTCAGGGGCTTCCCGCGCCTACCTCATCCATCGCCGGCTCTTAGTCAGCCCTATCTTTTCCTTGCCTGCGTTCGGGTGTCCACCTGTCCATGTATGTACGTCTGGCCTTGCTTTTTGCCCTCGACGTCCTCCTCCTAACTAACTGATCAATAACTAACTTACATCTATATTCATCTCGCCAGAAGTTGACCACCCCTTCCCTGGCCATGTCACGGACTGACCAGGGACTTCATACAAATAAGCCATGGTATGACGGGACCCCGCCAAAGGCCGCATACGACGAACCAGGGGATACGTCATGTGCTACGTGTGCCAGGCTCACGGCACACAGTGCCACCAACTGAAGGAAATACAAAGAACAGCCATGACCTAGCTAGATAGTTCTTTCTTCAGTCGTCAACTCAATGCACACGCCAATCATTGCTCAGGATCATCTCTCTGGCTTAGTGCAGTGCCGCACCCTCGTCACTCTCCAAAGGAAACCTCATTCGACAGATTTGGCCTATCCTTGGACAGATTGCCCTGTTGCAATTGACTAGAGCTTTCCCCGTATCTTCCCGGCACGCTTAACTCCAACGGTTGTGGGTCATTGAGAGGCGTAGCATCAAGGCTTTCCAAACTAGACCGTCTTTTTGAGTAGTTCAACCAACTCGATGAAACCGTCGACTTCTTCGGCTTCCGCAGCGCTCGTTGCGACACTCGCACCAATCTCCAATTCTGCTCCCTCGGCAAGAGCCCCAAATGCAACTCCATCGGCCACCTCACCGACACCGGGGATCAGATTCAAAACTGCAACAAGAGTCAACCCGGCAAATGCCAAGGGATGATCCTCGAAGAAACTGACTGCCTTTTTCCAAAAACTCGTCGGTCGAGGCGGGGCCATGGTCTGGGCAGCCTTGAAAAGCGGAAATTTGCCTGTCCAGCCGACTGCCAGTGCATTGTCGTCCATGAATTGCTTCAGCGTGTCAGGTGAAAAGACATTGGGTATGTGGGTATTGACCCTGTACTTGTCAAAGGTGTGATTGTATTTTTTGTTTCTCGGAAACGTTACATTTTTCTTCTGGTGGTCAGTGTAAAGCTTCTGAAAGTGGTGTTTTAGTTTCGATGCATGTTTGTGAGGAATACGAGCATGTTCGTAGTTGCGTGGCACCGGTTGCCAGCTCAGAACCTGAGACCACCGTATGCCTCCAACGGCCACAGTATGATTGCCTGAAAAGACCATGTTGGGAGTAGCATGAACGACATACACAAACCCGTGCGAGTCAGGCTTTACAGACGCTTTTTTTGATGCATGTATGGCCGCCTTTCGGAAATTGCGATACGTCAGGAGACTTTCATCCGTCCAATTAAGCGACGTCGATCCATGAATGCTATTTGAGTGTATCAAAGGAAGGAAGCCTCCTTGCTTTGCGGCCTGCCTTGGATCCAAAACGTCGCCATAGAAAACGTACTCGAGAGGTTTGGACTTGAAAGCAGGCCTTTTCTTCTCTTCGCAGCGGAAAGAAGAGATTTGACCCCTCAACCGTTTGAAGACCTGGTACTGATAAGGAGAAGATAGGTCGGCATCTGCGTGGAAATGCTTGCCTCGGCAGTCGGTTTTCCTTGAAAAGAGGCGTCGTTAGTTCAGGCGTCTAAGGAGGCAATGGCCAAGGCCGGGATCAACATAAATGGCAAGGGGCGAACCTAAAGAAGACACATGTCCCGCCAGCCATAGGATGGAGCGAAGCCAATTTTTTCGGACGCACGTGGGGCATTTGAACTGAACATGGTTGCGTTAGGAGAGCCGGTCAAGGTTAATGGTATACGAGTCGCCGTCAACATATCACACTGTCTGAGAGGGGCCGGAACACGGAAGCACGGCGGCTTAAAGCCTGCTTTTTTGCAAAAAAAGACCCAAGATTTTTTTTTCGTATACCAGTCTTTGAACTTGCGGCAGAACGATTGTAGGTTCTTTTTCGACTCATCTGAAGCAACCAAGTACGCGTGGCTTGCTGATCTGTGAATTGGCTGTCGGTCGATAACGGAAGCCACACCTTGCGCTCTCGTGTCGAAACTTGTCGTTGATAGAGTCGCATTCGTCAAGAAGATGGCACTGGCCTCCATTCCCGTTCCGCAAACTTTCAATTAGCTGCTGTGTCTCGGCATCTGCTTCTGGAATTTCGTTGCTATGCCTCTCAAGTTCTGTCATCGTGTATTGCCCCATCAACATCCTGCGAAAGCTACGCTCTGGGTCGGCATCAGGTGCGCATGATGACTTGTTCTGAGATTGTAAATAGCCGACTGCCTCCAGAATGTCCTCCCGATCAGAATCCGAGTCGCTTGTCATCCCCGGCTGGGTTGAATCTAGCTTCGGCTTTTCGACGGGCGACCGTGCTCCGCCTGCCTCATTTATGGCGTGCTTCGAAGACTTGGGAGTTGTGTCATGCTGGGATTCAGATTCCTCGTGTTCTGTGCGTTCCGCGGCTGACCACACTTGGGCATCAAAATTCGAGTCATGCGATGTCCCTGGCTGGCTTGAATTCGGCTCCAACTCGTCTGCTGGCGCTTGTGTTTTGCCTTGGCCTCCCATGGTACGGCTTGAAGCCTCGGGAGCTGTCCGCGTCGGAAGGTTGTAGGCCGAGTTGCGCGACGTCGCCTGCTGGCTTGAATCCAGCGCCAGCGGCTGGGCTAGCTGTGACCCTCCGCCTGCGTTCCCCGCGACCTGGCTCGAAACGGGTCTTGGAGATGGAAAGTCGAAAAAAGTGCCACCGAGCGTCTCAACCAGATCGTTAATATTACTTCCCATCCTACCAGCTATCTCAGCTGTTGTGCCTCGCATGTACGCGCTAAACCAGCATGTATCGGATGATGTGGCTAAATGGTACCGTCGGATGACATCATCCGATCGGTCATCGTTAAAGGCGAGACTCTCTGCAGATGCCACTTCTTGAAAACGGCTTGCATCGTACTCCGGGTTGGGTATCAGATGGTTATCATCGATTCTTACTTGATCGCGGCCGTGACGTCTCCCTGCGCGATGGTTCATACGCCCGTACCTTCTCACCTGCGACCAGGGCACTCCCATCATTGCAAAGGCGTAGCCTGGTTGAAAGAGATCTTGATATTGCGTAGGCGTTGCCTCCTCGCCTTGTTCGGTATTTGTGAACGATTCAAAATGCATCATGTTCGGCGTTCCGCGAATTTCGTAAAACCAGGTGCCGCGCTCTTCTGCGTGTTCCCTATCCAATGCAACAAGAACATAGGGGCTGTCAGGAGGATCAAGGCGTGCCATGCTGGCTTGTGGCCTCGGGATGTTCGGGTCAAAAAATTGCTGGAGGTGCGCGACAAAGAAAGCTTGCACATCGTTTGCTGTAACCGCTCCCCCGGGCCGGAAACCGCCAGCAAATCGAACCTTGTCGGGGGATCTGTCATCTCCAATAAAGACGAAGCTGCCGCGAGGCGCAGACCCATCTCCAACGGGATTCGACTTGGACGATTTTTTTGTGTTATCATACTCTGAGTCCTGCCTGTCCCTTCGATTGATCTGGACTACCGTGGGAATGCTCAGCTTGTCCGGAGCTTCAAATTGGCCTCCGTTGCCGCAATAGGGACTGGTAGAGGCTTTGCCATAACTCAGCCAGGAGAGCCACAATGGCACAGCGGAGATGATAATTGCAACTGGACGCATTTTGCGTCTTGCTAGTCAGGCTTGGAACGATTGTTGCCAAGACGATACCATAGTGGAAATGAGACAGAGATTTGCAAAAGGGAGAAGTAAAGCTTTAAATATCTCAATCGTCTGTGCATCTTGAATTTTCATGAGCACCGGAACATGCCAACGAACAGGAACCGAGCAGGTACATCAAACTACCAAGCTATTATGTCCGGATACTGGCCGATATGATTCTGCAAAGCATCTGCTTCGGCATGACTCGAGGCATGGCTGAAGCTGGGTCTACGCGTCGGGACTGGGGGATGGCATTGCCAGACGTACATGCCTCAAGATGCTCAGGAGAAATCTTCATTTCTCATTCTAGTAGGCTACCTAGAGACTCGGCGCCTATATGAGCGAGGAGAGTCTAGGAGACTGTATCGTGAGATGGTGAAAATTAGAATGGCTTGATCCTGCGGGAAGTCCCTTCCTCTATCGGCGTGGACCCATGAGGCCACAAGCGTACTCTGTCGAATCAGCGGACCAGCAAGATGTCGCATGGGGGATTGAAGCCTGTCGACCCAGGCTGGCCCATGGCGTGGCGTAGCAGCCCAGGTGGTATTATGCGTGCGCAACTGGTCACGAGGCAGTGGGAAAGTTTCCCGTTGCTACGAGTGTGAAGTGGGCCATCCAGAATGGCCTTCTTGGTGATCTCTTCCATCTTCACTACGAGAGGGTCCCAGGGCAGGAAATTCAGGAGAAGAAAAACGAAGAGTGGAAAAGACGAAGGCAATTGAGACGAAGGCTTGTAGAGAATACCGCTCGTTGTGTGAGGCGGCGGCGGCACGCCGAGACCTATCTATGCCTCACTTGCTTACGTAGTAAGATGATTACGCAGGAAGAATCCTGTGTGTTATAGAGAGAGGCTGAGGAGCCGCGAAGCGCTCGACCTGGGCGCCCAATTTCTCCATAGTCACCCGCAGCCTTGTGGTGTGGTGGATCTCGCAGGACCGGCTGGAAGACGTTTGTACAATGTGTCGGCGGGAAAGTCGCTACTGTCTGATGAAACTTAATACAATCGATAATTAGATAGTATGCTCCTACTCTGACTTCGCAACCAGGTCTTGCTCTATGGATGGCCAGGCAATATTTCTGCACCAACGTGCAGCCAAAGCCTGACCGTCCTGTCAGGTCTCTGGGCCGTAGCTGAGTTCTTTTAGCACCAGACATAAAAATGGCAATTCTCATCTCTCGTTACATTTGTGTTGTTACTAGAGCCAGTCTCCTATCTCGCGAGCTGCACGTCTTCAGAGGCATGAAAGCCTCCCAAGGCCCCGTCGGAAAGACGTCTAGTGATCCAGGCCGGTGCCGAATCTCTAGCGGTACTGAGTGGGCTCAGGAGGTTTGCAAGATCCGTACTCGCTTGGTCCGGCGACATCTGGCCGCCTGTACTGCATTGTACGGACTACAATCACGTAGAGGCTCCCGATCCTGATTCCACTCTCGTCTTCATTCCAGCACTCCAAAGCGCCGACCCCGCATTGACCGACGGTTTCGGGAGCTGCTTGGAAAACCCCTCAATGCAGGAGACGTTAGTCGACTTGAAAGCCTGGCCATGATTCTGAACATCCCTCAGTCGAGGCCTGGGGCTTTTTATGGTCTCACCCGCATTCATCTGCGATGCTGCGGGTAGAGTGGCCGAGTGACGGCGGCTTGGGTTGGTACATGAGGCCTCAAGCTGTGTCTTCAGCGCCACGAAGCCGCCTTGTGCCTCAAGGACCGAAGTGCCTCCGAGAACGAAGAAACTCCGAGATGTTTTATGCTCCACTCGCATCATGTCTCACCCACGGCACTCTTTCTTGCCCGAGCATTTCGGCTCTCTTGCTCTTGGTCGAGCTTTACGGAAGGGTTTCTCCCCTCGTTGGCGTTGTTCCGTCTCCTAATTACACACTAGCTTCTCCGTTCTGGCGCTAACTACAGTGTACTGGATACCGGATACCTCTGCTGTGATTGGTCATCGCCTAGCCTGCTAGCTAAGGAGGAACGGGGGACCCTTACCCCTGTCATTAGGCGCGACTGGCTGTACATACGGCCAGTTTCCATCACATCCGCGACTCAGAGTCCTGTTGCCATGACCTCTGGGTGCGATAGTGCCGCGACTGGCTTCTATTTTGCCAAGAAACGCCAGAATCCTTCCGGCGGGACCACACCAGTGACATCCGAATCCATGCGCCCGGCCTCTGCTTC
Source organism: Cerataphis brasiliensis yeast-like symbiont (assembly GCA_000372705.1). NCBI lineage: Eukaryota > Fungi > Ascomycota > Cerataphis brasiliensis yeast-like symbiont. The sequence continues at coordinate 63,270 of KB853542.1, forward strand.
TCGCTCGCCAGGAAACCTCATGCCGCCTCGGCCAACCTCTTAACAAGTATCAAGAGCCCATTTGAACTACGAATAAGAAGAAGCAACAAGCAACCGGTCATCATATACGCTACTTTCTGTGTCTGACTGACTCTAACAAACAAGCTTTCGGGGGATGGTGTAGTCGAAACTCGACGGGTTTTTTGTGGGCTTCCTTGAAATAGAAATTGAAGTGAACAGGCGCACTTGCTATAACGTTGCTAGATTTGCGGACCGTTTGTGCACCTGCCAGTTCCCAATTCAGAATGCCTCGGCCAGATTGCTGCAAAAAGTCTCTTACCCGCCGTTCAAATTACTACGATATACTCATCCTTCACATATTTTTAAAATGCTCCCACGCACAACTTCAAACTCTCATCTCAAGTCTAATGCCTGCAAACCGCCCATTTTGGATCCTTACGGCCTTTTAAGCAACCCGCGATCAGCTTGCCTTATGCTGTCAGTCTATTGGCGATGCGACAAGCGACGACCGACTTTTCGCACAGATCGAATGCGGGCGAATTTGGTCGCAAGCCAAAGCTAGCGCTTGGTAAGAGCGCGCCCCGGGACTTTGACCTAATTCCTCATAAAGCGAAGTAGGGCGTGACATGGGCAGGTAATGCGCTTGATCTCCTGAAACTCGTGCCAACGGGCAGGCGGTCCGCGCACAGCTTCCCTAAAGAAACCAGGCAAACCGAGCAGATGCTACCCGGGCGGCTTCTCTCCATCGATCCATCGTCCTAAGCCTGATAATCTTCCCTACAAGATATGTAATGTAATAGAGAAAAGGCCCTGAAGTAGCCGGCAGGATGCATCGAAGCCAAGGCCCTCGAAAATTTTTCTCGACGAGAAACCCTTACTTTCTTGGCTCTACAGATGTCTCGCAGATCCACATATATCGGCTCTGTGGACAATGATTTCATCTGCCACTGTAGGAGCTGGCTCTCGCCCTCAAAGCCTTTGCGATTGGGGCGAGGATCGAACTCTTAAGCAACCACAGCCGTGACTTCCTCAAACGATGCACGCTCAATCGGCGCGGTCACGGTAGCCAACTGAAGGTCTTTCGCCCTTGTGCTGTCTTAGAATTGGCTTGCGGGCTAGCGGCAGAGTTTATTGCAGTTGGGAAGATTTACATAAAGACTGTCGGGAGAGAACGAAAATCACTGAAAAACAAGCAGAGTATTGAGTATGTAAAGCTAGTTAAGTGTGCCATTTCCTCACCTTGAGGAGACTGTCAGCATGTTTCGGGTCTTGGCGCATCGGAGACGTGCGATGAAGGCGGCCATGCCATGGGGAAACTCTATGTATTATTCCTCTCTGAATACTTCGTACTTCGTAATCTTGTCGTGTCTCCCTACAACAAAACCTCACATTTGGATTAATTAGTTAGAAATTCCCTCCCAAAATTAATCAACTTAATTTTGGTCATGGAACAGCAGCCGGAGTTCTGCCGTGCAGTCCAATCAACGTCATATGCTTTACAAGCACCAGCAGCGACCTCCCGGACAAGCCAAACCTGAATGAGACTCTCCTTCTCCTCATCACCAACCCTCGCCCTTCATCTCCGACCGCCGGCCCGACCTTGATTGACAGCTTTCAAGCCGCCCGTAACCATGGCGAGGACGCTACTCTCGTCGCTCATCTACCGCGGCATGCGCGGAGGCACCTTGCGTGCTGTTGCTGCTGTTGGACCTCAGAGGCAGCTGCGCGCCGTATGCGCCTCTGCCCGCCGACCCAGCGACGCGCTTCAAGTGGTAGGAAAGCGAACTATTTGCAACTCCCTTCCCTACCCACAAGCACGCGCGTCCTTGTCTTCCTCAAGTTTCGAGCTTGCAGAGCTGCTATTGTTGCCCGAGGATGACGCAGACGCCGGCCGCTTTGGGCTCGGACGGGCAGCCGTGAGCGCTGACTTGACGCCCTTGCCAGCACCGCAACTCGGCCGACAACAACCCCGAAATCCCCTTCAAGTTCAACGAGCAGAATGAAAAGATTATCGTGGAGATCCTCAAGCGCTACCCGCCGCAGTACAAAAAGGCCGCGGTGATGCCGCTACTGGACCTAGGTCAGCGCCAGCACGGCTTCACCAGCATCAGCGTCATGAATGAGGTGGCTCGCCTGCTCGAGATGCCGCCAATGCGTGTCTACGAAGTGGCCACATTCTACACCATGTACAATCGGAGTCCTGTCGGCAAGTTTTTTATCCAAGCCTGTACAACGGTATGAGTTGCCCGTCTCCCCTCTTACAAGGGTGCCCCATTCGCGACACGTCCCAGCACCATGTGGCCCGAGACGTGGATGTGCGGTATCTGACCGGATTATCCCCCCTAGACTCCCTGTCAATTAGGTGGATGCGGCTCCGATTCCATCGTCAAGGCCATCATCTCACACCTCGGCATCAAACAAGGCGAGACCACAAGCGACGGCCTCTTTACCTTCATCGAGGTCGAGTGCCTGGGCGCCTGCGTCAATGCGCCTATGATCCAAATCAACGACGATTATTACGAAGACCTGACGCCAGAATCTGTCGTTGAGCTCCTCAAGGCTCTAAAAGACAGCACTACCGCTACCGGTGCCACGGCCACATCGATCCCCGGCCCGGGACCTCTGAGCGGCAGGCAGACGTGTGAGAATAGCAATAGACAGACAAATCTTCTGCATGAGCCGTGGGGGGCGGAGAAGACGAGGCCAGACCTGTAGGGGCTGCCTAGCTGACTGCGCCCTGCATCTGGCGCCTCTCTTCACTCCTCCCCCCTTCCCCCTTCCTTTCTTCCTTCGATTTCTCACTTTTTGGTTGCGGACGAAGGCTGTACTGCGAGTTATTGTACGAGCACGGCGAACGAAGGCAGGCCTGACTTTACCCGCCACGGAGGCACAGGACGAGGGTCCACGGGTGCGTACAAACATGCATGCGAGGTGATGTTTCAAAAGAGGTCAAGGAATAGACGACAATCCGAAAGTGGCACACTCACGCGCGCCCGGAATCTTGATGTGCATGTACTATGGTTTTGGCGTGTCCGACGGGCATGCGCCACAACAAGGCGCCAGAGATGTGGCTTCAGTCGTATTTGAAAACGTCGTGCCGTGTCTATCGTCAGTCATCTACCCTTGGCGCGCATGAAAGATGAGAGGATGAAGAAGCAGGGGGGGATTTCCGAGGCGCAAGATGCAGCCATCGCCGAGCGGCTTGTTGCCACGACCCAGGCCACCCCCAAAGACGAGGGCGCGGGGGCTCGATGGAGCATACACCGTGGTGGCTGTGCGGCTCTGGATGTCGCCGACGAGCGCTGCCGGATCTAGATGCGACCAGGTGCGGGAACGCGTGTTGAAGACCCAGACGCGGCCGGCCTCACGCAGGGGCGGCGCGTCAGGGCTGGAGTCGGCGCGGCCGCCATCGTGCCTCCAGCTGTTTGCCCCTCCTTCTCCGAGAGCGAAGTGGCCGCGGCGATGAAGGCGGGAGAGTGAGTCTGGATGGGGGCGAGCTGGAGGGGCAAGGGGACGAGGAGAGTGTCGTGGGCAACAGGGACAATGGCCGGAGTTCCATTTCAGAACAGAGTCTGCCCCCCCTTCCCGCGGCTGACCTATATAAACTAAGGTAACCAATAGTCAACTAGTTGATACGAGAATTGCTATTCGTACAGGGAACCGACATTCACGCAGCCAGCCGCCACCGATGGTATCACGTGCGAGTTCGGCATGCGCAGCCAATAGTGCCCTACTGGCGGCTGCCATGCCAGCGACGAGACAAGAGATGCGGCCGTAACGAGTCTATTGCACAAAGAGTCAATGCAGGGAGCCGGCCTGGGGTCCGGCCCCCACCTTGCTTTTTCGTAATAGTATCGGTTTCAACGGTGCAGCGGTTGGATGACTAAAAGGACACTAACGAATAGTTGACCCGTCATACTCGACCCCCCGTATAAGCCGCTTCGAGGAAACCATGGCGGAGGGAGAGGCGCAAGGCCGGTTAGGGAGGAGAGCTAAAACGTTAAAAGGGGGTATAAAAAGGACACTTGGATTTGGAGGCGCTCTCTTTTCTCATCTCCAGTCGTGATATTCGCAGATCAAGTCAGCCGCACCCCCCCCCC
>KB853546.1:6592-16824 GCA_000372705.1 Cerataphis brasiliensis yeast-like symbiont
AGCATGCCGAGCCCCGGTTGCTTGTATATTGATGTGCAGGCGTCCGCCCACCAGTACTCTACAAGCTCCTGGCACTTCGACCCGCCCCACCTCTAGGCGGCCGCGAAGGTCCAAAGCTTTGGAGGCTCATTAGGGACGTCCTTGAACGCGTCCCTGGCCAGCTGGTCGGCTCGCTCGTTTTCCGGGATCTTGGAGTGGCCTGGGATCCAGGCTACTTCCACTCTACCGGTCCGGAGGGCGTAGAATTCCGCGACTACTGACTGCGAGGACGTCGCCCAGCCCGACTTCAGGGCGTGGATTGCGGCCTGGTTGTCCAGCAGAACGTGAAAACGCTCTGGAAATTGCGTCATTAGGCGCAGTGCCGCCTGTAGTCCACGCAAGGCGCCCTGCACCTCGGCGTCAAAGACCTCGGCTCCGGGAAGCGGCCCGCTGTCGGCTGCCAGCTCTGCGGCGGAGTCAGACCCGCCCCTGCGGGATGGTGTAACCCCACGTCGAGCGTGCTGGTCCTTCGGAGGAGCCGTCTGAGAAGACGCACACGGCGTTGGGCCCGATGCCTTTGAGCCACGCTGCAGATCCAATAACGGTTCGACATAGGGCACAGGCGAGAAGGATGCGCATGATCTGATCTCTAGAGTTTCCCAACTATCGCGGCTTTGCCTTGATCTTAGACAAGATCTCGTAAGAAACGAAACGTCACGCAAGACAAAGTCTTCCCGGTTCGGCTGCTCGTAAGCCTGCTGAGCATCTCTGTCTACGAGAACTGGATCTGTAAGCGGACCATCTGAAAGCCTCACAAACTACCCGGTTTTCTCCAAACTAAGCCATTGACGCGCCTCTTCTCGGGACCTCATTTCATCGCGCGGGTTTTTTTTATTCTATTTTCGGCCGCCCAGACCCATCCAATCCCAACAGACTGGGTAATGTTTTGTGCGTTTTGCTCAGTCAGTTCCGGATCCTTCACCTCTCGTGCGTTAGAAGGTGATGGTACATACTGGTCAATCCGAGGTCGTCTTGGAAACACGAACGAAGCACGTCCTTGCCACACGACGTGCCCTTCGGGTCCGATGCTACGGCCTTCTTTCCAACCGCCAATCCAATCGTAGACGGCACCACCTGTTGTAGCTCCATAAACGACGATACATGGCCCAGGCGTTCCTTCAAAATACTCTTGTGGATGTTCTGCGCCACATAGTGGCCTCCGTGCATGGCCGCCCCACAGCACTTGATGCCCGTCCACCGGGCCAGGTCGCCAGCACAAAAATGATATTGGTTCTGGGGAGTGCCCGGAGCGAAGCGGAGACTAATTAGATTTGTCAGCGCCTTCAACGCGACTCCGATCTACGGAATGTGATACTTTGCCTCGATTTTGACGAATCCCTCATGGTCCAGGGCCGAAGAAGGCAGATACGACGACGTAGTGGTGCTATTAGAAATCGCCATGATCACTTGGCTAGCTATAATTTTGCGCCCGTTGGTGAATTCCACCTCGATCATGGACGAGTTGTCAATAGCCTCGACTCTGACGGAGCCGGCCACGCGATGATTCAGCAGGACCTCGACACCAGCCTCTTCGAGGAGCTCTAGGGCTCTATCTTTGCACTCGTCAGATAGATGCTCGGACGACATGAGTCTACTGTGCGAATGCACCAGGGTGACGTTAATGCTGGTCTGTGCGAGCTTGAGCTCGGCGGCCATCTCGATGCCGACAGCACCTCCGCCAACGACGACCACTCCATGTTGAGCGTTTGTGACGGCGTGCACGTGCTCTTCGATCTCAACGAGATACTGCTTCCGCATCAGCGACTGAGGTACCACGGGCCATGCCCGTTTCAGGCCCGTAGCCGCCACAAAGTAATCGTACTCGTGCGTGGTAGACTGCTTAGTGGTGTTGTCGATGACAACGACCCTCCGGGCCTCACAGTCGACGCTGGAGACAGTACCGTGCACAAACCTAACCTGCGGACTCTGCAGACCAGCAAGATTCTGAAACTTGACTCAGGCTTTCCGGGCGTAGTCCAAATCGGCGAGGACTAGCGGAGAGCCAATCAAATGGTCTAGAAAACAAAGGGCCAGGATTAGAGGCGGGAAGCACGGCACCTTGGTGCGCAGCGGCCCAACTACCCACAGAAACCGTCCCTCTCATCCGCGACGGCAATGTCCCAATTGATTCTTGGCAACTCTGGATGGTGTGAATAGGCATTTTGAGCCATACGAGGCGAGAGACCTTGTCCAAGGTCGAGGAGATTCACGACGGTAGACAGCCCACCGTAAGAACCGCCGGCGACAAAGATTCGGATCGTGGGTGCACAACCCTCCGGGACCGATCCCATCATGGCAAATAGGCAGGACGAATAGGCAAAGTCAGCGGACAAACGGCGGCGTATAGAGTCAGCGGTACACGACAGAGAGGCAAGAGGGGATGACGCCGAAAAGGACAATGAGTGAAGTTTCGATGAACAGAGTTCAAATGATAAGCAAGTCTTGTTTTAAGGTGACTTGAAAGCTGCGTTCGCTCAATAGACAATTAAAGTCACGACCGGCGCGCAAGGCTGGCGCCAATTGGCGGCGAAAATAAGAGTTTAGCGAAACTACTTGTCGCGAGAGGCAACCGGTAGCGATCAAGATTGATATGAGAGGCAGTGCGGCGAGCCAAGCTAAATTTCCAGGGATCGAGTTGTTGATCTGAGAGCTATCCACCCAACCGGCTCAGGCAATAGCATCCACAGGCTGGCAATGGACTGGACGAGTTGAATAGAAGTATGGAGACGCTCCGGGTAGGCGAGTCAAGACGAGAACCTGACCGAAGAGAGAGGGCAGCAGGGCAAAATAGGCAAGCAAGAGGGAGGAGAGGAGAAGACCTCCGGATCTCAGGCGGGCAATGGATCGCTCGTGTCTTGTTGAGGCCAGACAACGGTGATGCTGAGGGCAGCACGGGGGTGGTCGATAGCGACGCTCTTTTTCATTTCTTCATGGTTTCCGGCAAGTTTTCTTTGCCAGTAGAAACATTTTGGTCCTTCTCGGGCCGCCTGGGATGGCCCGGGGAATTGAATGAATGGATGGATACAAGAGCGGGGGAATAAGCATGGTTTATCAGATGATCTCTTCCGCCTTCCTGCCAAATGCGGAGTGCTTGCTGATTGATTGATAACGGATCATCCTCGTAATTTCCCCACCACTCAGCTTTCCGTCCTTCTATTTTGCCGCTTCCCCGCTCCTCGCTCCGAAGCTGATGCACTATGGCATCACGAAGTGCCCAGCCACACGGTGTAGATTAATTATTGTCTCGTACGTCGTAGGCTCACGCGCCATCAGCACTGCCCTTAGGGCAGCGCCTCAGTCTTGGACTGTTAGATGTCCTCTGGATGAATGCATAGTTAGACTGGCTATTTCTTGCTGGCCCAAAGCGAGACATACGTGTGCGACGGCGAGAGAACTGGATGAGAATGGTCCATCGCCACAAAAGTCGTCCATGCGGCTATGCGTGTTTTTTATGTCTGTCCATGACGTGGCAGGAGTCAGATGTTCATGAATAACTAAGGCCCTTTGCCTACCGCCGACACCATCTATTGGTATTTTCAGGCCAGAGGTCTTCGTTGCACCCCATGCTCTTGTTATGGAAAAATGACTTTCGTACTTGTACAAATCCAGACACATCCCCCAAGGTTGATAACGTCAGTCCTGTGAAGAAAGATCTTGGGCGGTGGTGGTTGGAGGTTAACGGCGATGTTACGCGCTGCGGCGCTCGCGGCGCTGCCGAGCCAGGAGATATTATATCGCGGTGCTGCACATGCTCGGGCGATGCTCTCGTGGGCGAAAAAAAGGTAGCTGGCGTTGGCGAAGGCGGCAGTTGATCTTATCGATGACACTGACACCGCTCAGCGAGCTTGAACTGAAAGATATGCAGGTGCGGGCTGGAAGTTATTGTGTCGCTGGTCAAGAGCTTGCTGGCCTGTAGATTCCTACTATCTTCGGGTCATAGGCATGCCGCCCTCGCCACTTGCGTGGGCTATAAAGGTCTTCCTATCTCTCCTCAGTCTCTCTTTTATTCATTCTTGGCATTTCAGTATCTCAGTTATTTTGCGAAAATGTCGGCCTTGAGCCTTGGTGCTTGGGAAAGGGAGCTGTTTGCTGAGGGATCCGAGCACGACATTTGCCCTCGCTTGCGCTGGACCCAAAGTATTGAGTTGCTACCATGCTTTGCGGGCGGTTATGGCGGACATAAACCATGTACGCAGCCGCAAAAGGAGCCCTGCGCGAATTGGGCGCTTGATCGCCCCGACGTCGCTTCTTGAACACTGTATTGATTAAGGTAATGAGATCTAATGTCAGCCAAGACTGTAGGAGGGGATGATGCTGGAGGCATAAGCGAATGATCTGGCATGTCCTAGGACCGTCATTACATCGCTATCGCACCGAAGCGGCATGTTAAGGAGCATCGGCCTCGTGTGGACGAGGTCAGGCGAGGAAGATCTGTGGCACCGTCTCGTGTCGAATGCCGCGTCGGCTGAGGGGCGCCGCAGGGACCCGCTCCTCAAAGGAGAAATCATGAGGCCGATCTAGCCTGTCCGCAGCTGTATAAGGGCCGAACTCTCGTGCTTGCGCAGCCGGTGTGGACCTGGAGTATGCGCCGTGGCTTTGAAGAGCCAGGCTGGATGTTAGCCGGCTATGATACGCCGTGGGGGCGCGCCGCCTTCGCTGTGATGTAGTCGAAGGTCCATCGGACTGCCCATTCTCTGGACACTGCTTCTTGCGTGAGCATCAGCCTCGGGCATCACTTGCCGGAGCCAACCTATGTTAGCTAGACTTGATCATTTCAATGGCCATTCCCTCTTCTTGAGCGTCTGTGCGACCCTAGCGTTTGCTTATATTATACGCCCTACCATCCCGGAGTCGTCGAGCCGCTTGTCGAAGCGCGCGCGCGAGGCCATCGCTTAGGCAGAGGTCGAGTGGTAGGACTGCCGTTTCAGTCCCATGGCTTCGGGTCGGTGTCGCGAGGAATACGCCGGCTAAGACGCGTAGGCACTCCCTCTGCTGCGAGGTCAGCTTTCGGACGGGTCCCTAGGGGCTGCCTCCGGGTTTTGTGCGCTTATGGTGTGCCAGGAGCCTGTACGCGATAGCGCTGCGGGTGACAATAAGCCCAGGGTAATAGAGCTTGTTCGCCGCCTAAATGCTGTCAATGATACACTGGAGCGTCGCCCTCGTTCGGATTTGGTCTTCTCCGCGTAAATGTGGATGACGTCTATTTTTTAACAATCTCAACTACCTGCTCTACGTAGTTTTTTGCGCAAGGTGGTGGCCGTAGGGACGCCCTAAATGATCACAAGGTAACCCCCTCGCGATAGGGTCGTTTCCGGATCGAAAGCAGTACGTGACCACTCTCGATCAGTCTTGAAGGCTTAGCGTCAGAGTTTAAGAGGACATTAATATCACCGGTGGAGAGTTTGCGCGCCTCTACTTGTCGTGGCTGCGCTAATTGCCTTGTTCGGTCGGCGACGATATCAGCGGCTGAGCGTTTGGCGAAGCCTGGGGGCTATAGTGTCGTGTCGTGCTGAATGACTGCCTGCTTTTCGTGTCTAGCGGGAACGTGCTTCTTTGCTGGTCCGGTTCGCGGTCGGCTCGTGGCAAGTACGTTCTTCCGGGCCACGGTTGCCACAATCATTGCCTATAGTCTCTGGTATTATTCCTGGTGCGCCTCGTTGACGGCTGACGGCTTCCAGGAAAGAAGCCTTGGGGTCACCCTTGCGGATAGTGTGTTACTGGTCGGCGCAAAGACGCTCCCCTTGCTGGTTGAGGCGCCTGTCGAGATGGCGGCAGACGGCTCCCCTACGCCGGGGAGGACCTTTTTAGACACCAAACAGGCGGACTCCTTTAAGGAGATACGGTCGACGGGAACTAGTCCATTTCGCAATGCTTTGAGGTCACTTTTAACAGAGTGGAAAATGTAGTGTGGATGGCTTTAAGAGATATATTGAGGGGTCTCGATTGCTATGTTCGCACAGCTAAGGCAGGCACGACGGGCTCTTGTGTTGCTGAAGAAATTGGCTGGTGAGGCCGGTATCGGAGTCTCAGCTACCTCTTGGTCCAGGAATTCGCCAGACTGATGCGACTATTAGTCATCTTTTTTTTGTAAGCAGATCCGCGTGACCATCATCCATTCGCTATGCAGCAACGGCTCCAGCCTCGCATTGCCCTCTCCATTTGCCATTTCGTCTTGTCTCTACTTGTGTCCTGTCCTTCTCGTGTTCCTTCTTCCCCGCTATTCCTTTCTGCCTCCCTCCTCCTTCTCGTCCGCTCCTCCTCTCCCCTCTCACCGTGCGCTTTCCCTCGGTCTCTTACTTTGCGTCTTTGCCTCAACTGCCTTCCAAAGCCATGCCTCTCGGACCCCAACAAGCCCTCAACTGTTTGCACCAGGAGGCGAGGTTGTCGAGAGCTTCGTGAGCCTCTCGCCGCGCTGACGGAATACAACTTCTTAGCCCCCAACCCAGCCTGGGACTGTTACCCTGAAAAGACTTCGCTTACTACAGCTTCCGCCTCGTCGCCTGTATTCGCTAATGTGAGGCGGGACGACACGACGAAGTGACAGATGTCAATTGTTTTATCTGCAGCATCACTTCCTTCCAGTGCTTGCATAAAGTGCGCGACTGTGGCCGTAGCCATGGCTTCAGCCTCCCGTTGGTCTTTCCTCTCGTATACTCGTCTCTCATTCTTATCCCGTCCACTCATCACATCGAAAACTTTTCCGAGCTTTTATCTCCTGTATGTCGCCGCTCGTCTGGCTGACCCGTCTAGACCTTCCAGCCTCCGCTTCCCCGACGACAACCACCAAGTCTGACTGTCAACGGCTCGACAATGAGCGTTCCTCCATGTCATCGCCCACGCCTGCCCGGACGCCTTCCAATGTCGGCGGCAACTTCACTACTCAAGGTTAGCCCCACCTCTGCGGCGTCGGCGGTGCTATACCATCTTGTCCGATCGCTTGCTAATTTCATGACCTAACACTGGTAGACGCCTTAGACCCTATCGGTTTCCACACAGACGGCCGAGTGAGAAATCCCGTGCCTACGAAGCTGCAGGGCATGACCAACAACAAAAACGGCAATTTTGCTGTCATGCATATTGACTTGTCCTCCGCCAAGCCTTCCGAGCGTAATGCTGCCGCAAGACGAACGAGCGAGGAGACCGAAGCCCAGGCCAAGCGAGCTAATCAGGTTGGCTGGCAGCCTATAAGGCGCTCTAGGGCCGTCTGGCACAGCGAAGATACGAACAGTCAACCAGCTACCACGTCCAAGATGACAACATCACCCTCGAGGGCCGCTGTCACCTTAGGCACGGCGCCCGCCACGACCACTATCCTGACTACTTCCCCTACCATCACCACCACCACCACCACCACCACCACCGCCACTCCATCCGCAACTGCTGCTACTGCTCTGACTACCGCCGCTGTCGCCGCTGCCGCTGCTACTGCTACCACCATCCCAGCCTCAAGCCCGGCAAAGGAGTGGCTGCAGACACGTATACCCGCGCCACATGAGACCAAGACGGAGCAAGCTCGCCTTCTCACGCTCTTGCGCACAATTCACCCATTTCTCGTCGTCGAACAGTTATGCAAAGCACTCGCATATTTTGGCGGCATTCCGGGTGCCCCGCCACCTCCTTCCGGTGCCTTTCCTTCCGGTGCCTCCACTAACGGCCCTGGCTCGCTGCTAGTCAGTTGGCTCTCTGAGATCTTCCCCCCGGTTGATGACTATACCGCTACGAATCGTTCCCTCAACCCGCCGCATTTTCCTTCGGGTGTCGGCCAAAATGGCTGGGACCGCCAGGAAATTGCTGCTGCTACTGCTCAGCCCGAAGGGCCTGTGCGACGGGCGCGAGGTCGACCCAAGGGTAGCAAAAGCTCAAAGGTACGCAAAGACAAGGGAATCAAGAAATCTCGTCCTTCTGCTGCGACGGGTTTAGCCTCTGGATCTTCCAATTCAAATCAGCTCCAGATGGCGGACGGACGCAGCCCTAACACCGGGTTCTCCGCTGCCGCCGTAGATGGTCTTGCTCCATCGGTTTCCCACCAGAATATGACAAAAGATGACCTTATGAACCCGGATGCAAGCATCAGAAACCCGCCTGGCGCACGGAAAAGAGGTCGTCCGAAAGGATCCAAAAACCGTCCAAAAGACAAATCCAATTTATCCAAGGGCGCTAACCATGCCGACATGACGGGCCCTTCCCTGTCAGCCCAGAATCCGACCACCAGCCCCATGCCTCGTCCTCCCACCGGTCACGAAAGATCGGGAATGCCTCAAGGAATGCCTAAAGAATCAGTCCTTCCGATGCACGCTTTGTCTGATAACACGGCTGAGAACGAACCATCAATATCCGTTACATCTGCCGGTACTAAGCCTCTCCCAGATGGCGGCTTACTACCTTCTCCTTATCTAGGGTCTTTCCCAGGGCGAGGACAGAATACCGGGCAAGATGGATCTCAGAAGGGCACGGTTGTTCCCAATCCTCCGCCTCATCTGAGGACATCAAAGCGCCCAGCCCAATACAGCAGCCAAGCGTCTCCTGGTTGCAGCGGTTCGAATCAATGTTATTCGGCCGTTCCCGTTACAAGTCCCATACCAAACGACCAACTCGCAAAGCGGCGTCGCTTATCTAGAGAAACGGGCCAGCAACAGCAGCAGCAGCAGCAAGATACCGATATAGGCTCATATGTTTTAAATGCGACGCCGTCGCCAGGTCTCAATGATGAGTTCAACAGCAACTCTCCCCAGCTTTCCATCTCGGGAAGCTTGAATTCACGAAAGTCGAGCAACAGCAGACCTTCCAATGCTACCATGAGATCTAGCCAGCCTATTGCCCAGCCTCAACATCAGATGCACCAATCTCAACTCAAGCAGCAGCCGCAACGTTTCTATGCTCAATCGCCGTCATCCGGCATAGGGATGGCCGACCAACACCGTCAAACTTCCTCTCAACCATCTGGACCTCCTGGGCCGAAAAGTCAAAAGGCCGGCGACTACGACGCCCCACGACGCGCTGGCCTTTTGTCGCCTGAGGTACTATATACATCACAGCAGCAGCAGCAGCAGCAGCAGCAGCAGTCGCCCGTGGCAGACCAGGTAGGATCTCTCAGCCACACTGTGGCCAATATTGGCCGCAGCATGAGTGGAAATCACCAATATTCTCCAAACCTGAACAAACGGGATTCCGAGGGTAGTAGCGGCAGTCCTGAACAAGCGCAGCAAAGGGGCCTAGTCACCGCCGCTAGACGACATGCGTCCCAGGACAGAGTCGGACAAACCCAGGGATTCTCTGAACATGCGCAAACAACGTCTCAGCCTCAGGCAATAGGCTCTTACCAGGGCTACAATGAGCATAGCTACCTTAACATGGATTACGGGCTAACAGAGAGAGACGTGCAAGAGGCAGCGGCCATCACAGCGCTAGGGAGCCCGTCGGCGCTGGATGTGGTCATTTCCCAGTCCAAAATGCGCGGAGACCACATGTTCCAGAGCATTGAGCGGCATTGATTGGAACCATCGAAAGGGACAATAGCAGAAAAGCTGCAGATTATTATCTACTGCCTATGTTCCTGTTCTGCTCACTTTTTTTTCATACCGTCTGCCTTGTCGTTATGTATGCCTCTGTGCTAGCTGTACCTGGAGCCTTGTCTTCCTGTTTTTCTTCTTGCGTTCACGACTTCTACTCCTTAAGTTGCCCCGAAAGTAGCGTGGGACCGAAAGCAGATCTGACGTCGGTTTAGCGCCGTAGCTCATGACATGTTTTGTTCTACTTTCATGCATCAGGCTGCTGCTTCCACGGCTTGGTTGGCGGGGAGAGGATTCGTCACGACGCTTTGCGATTAGTTGCTCTATACTCGAATGCGGGATTGATCATGCAACAGATAGCAAGTGTGACACGATGCAATGCAATGGGTCTAGAGAGTTACTGAGTCGTGCTTTAAATGAGAATGATGACTGATTATTTACGTCATGGATGATTTTGTAATATTGAGCGTCTTGCCGAAGATTTCTAGAGTTGTGTGTACGGCTAGGATACATGTTAACTGCCTGTGCCACGTGGCAGAGTGACTGCAAAGTCAAGAACTGGGGAGTTGTGGAGTCGCAAGAAAAAAGAGCGACATGCTGTCGCTATGGAGGAGGCGATGGGAGATGATGGCGGAAGTGCCAGCCATGACGCGCGGCAGGGGGGCCGACTTGTCAAGCCGTTTT
>KB853549.1:0-17828 GCA_000372705.1 Cerataphis brasiliensis yeast-like symbiont
GAGCCTCCCTGCAAGCTGCGCGCTGTAGAGAGTAGGTCCCGAGGTAACCGAGTGGAACCGTTTTTCCGAAATCCTCAAACGACGCGGGTGCGCGCGCTAGCCGCGTCCCCCAGTTCAACCGGCCGAGGCGCCGAACAATCGGAGAGAAGGATTCGTGACTGCCGAGGCAGACCGATCCGTCGATGCGCTACGCCGTGGAGTTGCGTGACAGCAGCCCAAAGTGCTGTCATGGTCGTGGTGTGGGGGCGTCCTGAAGCAGGCTCCTCCGCCGCCCCCCAACCTCTCGAGGAGAGGAACCAGAGAAACATCCTGCCCTTCCTTTTCTCTTTCAGTCCCTGCGAGGGCGCTCCTCAACTCGGCTGAAGGGGGCCGTCTGCCCGCCTCAGCTTCATTCAAGGGACCCCGGGGGCAAGTTCTCTCGTAGAAGTGCGTGTCCCGGCACCACTTGACGAAACGCGCGGCTCCCCGGTCGGTGCCGAGGAGCGAGGCTGAGGATCCGGGAAGACTGCGGTCATGTGATATGCTCAAACGTGACTGGGAACTGTCCTTTGTAAACTTGGCCCGACGACACCACAGGCGAAGAACAAAAGCAAACAAGGACAGAGCATTCAGTAGGCTTAGGGCTCGGGCAGAGACTGTGGTATAAAAGCCCACGCGTAGCTAGATCTTTGGAGAATTTCAAGCATCACGGATTCACACCTTCACTTTGCCTTCCCTAGAGCGTACGCAGAAGAAGCTACGAGGCGATGCGTAAGCCATCCCAAACCCCCAGGTATCGACCACCCAAAAGCCTCAAGGCTTGGAGGGGGGGAAGCCAGTACGGCCGCTACCCACCTCGGGCCCGGCAGGGGAGACACCCGCAACGAGGTAATATTATGACGATCAACGAACTGGGGAGAGCCGGATTCATTGTGATCTTGGGACTAGCTCGGCGCTGTGCCTGTCCTGAGCTACCCGCCCCTTGCACATTACATACAAGGACGTAACGGAAAAGGCGTCGCGCCGATGGGGCCTCTCACAGAATGAACAGATAAGATCTAGAAGTTGTCTATTTATATAGCCGACCCGTAAGTATCGAGTGATCTGTCTGCCGCTCTGTCAGTCTATTTGGCCGTGTCTCGCCCCATCAACCGTCGTGGCTTCCTCCGTCAATCCTGTGATCCAGGGCTCTTCTCCCATCCTCACCCCTCCCCCCGACATCTCAACCTCGTGCGCGCTCCCGAGCTGCTTGCGCAATGCCCCTGTCGTCGCCATGGGCAGACCTTGACGTCCCCGACGTTGACTGCTGGACGTTGTTCATGGAGCGAAAGCGGCCGTATCCCGACAATCATCGTGCGTTTTCGTCAATTCGGCTTCGGTGTTGACAATTCCCCGCTGACGCACGTGCTTCCCTTCATCCCCTCTTTAGCCCTCTTCATCGACAGTGAGGACAGCTCGCGCGCGTACACAATTGCCGACATCAAGCGGCGGTCCACTGCCTTTGGTCAGGGCCTCAAGCAGCAGCTCGGCTGGGCCAAGGGCGACGTGCTCGCCCTCTTCTCGCCCAACGATATCGACACGCCCGTCATCAACCTCGGCCTGCATTGGGCTGGCGGCATCACCACGGCCGCGAACCCAGCCTACACTGTCCAAGAGCTCGTCCACCAGCTGCGGGACGCCGGCGCTCGTGCCCTCGTTACCCAGGAGGCACTCCTCGAGACCGCCTGTGCGGCTGCCCGCCAGGCCGCCATTCCGCTGCACCATATCTTCCTCCTGGGTCGCTGTCGCGCCGGCAAGTCTGGGCGCCATCGCCACTGGACCGCCGTCACCGCCGATGCCGCCTCCGTGCCGCCCACCAAGACGCACATCGACCCCAAGCAGGATCTGGCTTATCTCGTCTACAGCTCGGTGCGTCCAGCCTGCGCCTTCGGACGCCGTGCTCGGGGCTATGCGCTAACGGACCCCTGCCGTTCCTTAGGGCACCACCGGCTTGCCCAAGGGCGTCATGCTGTCCCATTACAACGTCATCTCCAACGTGCTGCAGGCCGACAAGATCGACTACAAGAACCTCGGCTGGGACTGCGACGTGCAGCTCGGTATCCTGCCCCTTTTCCATATCTACGTAGGCAACCTCCCCTCCTCATCCTCTCCGCCATAAGAGTGGCACAGTTGAAGCAGCATTCATGCCTTGCTAGGGCCTCAATGTCGTTCTCAGCGCCACGCTCTTCACCGGCGCCCCCTGTGTCGTCATGGCCAAGTTCGACCTGGAAAAGGCGTGTCGCCTGGTGCAGGACTATCGGGTGAGCTTCCTATACGTGCCACCGCCCATCATCCTGCAGCTCAGCCAGCAACCGGTCGTCATGCACTACGACCTCTCCTCTATCCGCTTTATCAACTCCGGTGCCGCACCTCTCAGTCGCGAGCTCGTTGCCGATGTTTGGCGTCGTCTCAAAATCGGTGTCAAGCAGGGTTACGGCCTCTCCGAAACCAGCCCTGTCGCTATTCTGCAGTATCCCGACGAGTGGTGGCGTTTTCAGGGCTCCGTCGGCAGGCTGTGCGCCAACATGAAGGCAAAAATTGTCGATGCCGACGACAAAGAGTTGCCCTGTGACCAGGTTAGCGACTCCCTGCTCCTGCAAAGAGCTCCACCCTCTGCTTCGGTTTTTCTGACGACTGTCGTCCTGCTCAGCCCGGCGAGCTACTGCTCAAGGGCCCCAATATCTTCCGCGGCTACTGGAAGAGGCCTGAGCTCGATCAAGAGACCTTCACCGACGACGGCTGGTATCGCACCGGGGACGTTGTCTACGCCTGCCCAAAGGGCTACATCTATGTGACAGATCGCCTAAAGGAACTCATCAAGTACAGTGCGTTGACTTTTTCAGCCCCCGTGCCTCTCCTTGGACAATATTACTCTTTGGCCTCTCCGTGCTTGCTAGCTAACAGTTCCGCTTCTTAAACAGAGGGTTTTCAGGTACCGCCAGCAGAGCTCGAAGGGAAGCTCCTCGGCCACGAAGCCATCGCCGATGTCGCTGTCATTGGTGTCTGGAATGAGCAGCAGTACACTGAGGTTCCCCGGGCGTACGTCGTTACCCGGCCTGGCTTCGAGCCTACCAAGGAATTGGCTAGTGATATTGTGAAATGGCTCAGTGACAAGGTAGCACCGCCGAAGAAATTGAGAGGCGGCGTGCGCTTCGTCCAACAGGTGCCTAAATCGCAGGCGGGCAAAATCCTGCGTCGAAAGCTCAAGGAACAAGCCAGGCAGGAAGACGAGGCGACGACGCGGGCCAAGCTGTAGAGTCAGCGCTTGGTCAAGCATGGCTGAACCAGACCAGCTCGGACGCTAGCATGCCGGTAGGCGTTGAGGCTCGAGGAATGCATGACGAAGATGGACAATCCCTGAGGGCTGGTGAAGAGGGCGTCCTGAATTATCGATTGAGCTGACAGGGGTTGATGGGTAGTGCGCGTGTCGTGTCTTCAGCTTATCCCATGCGCACGGCCTCCTCTAGCAGCCTTGCGACACTGAGCCTCGGGTCGCCGGCGGTAAACCATGAGAGTAACTCGCGCCTAGCCTTTGCTCTCTCCTTCTTCTCCCCCTGCTGCTGGCCCTGTACGATATCCAGGGCGCCGTAGAATTTCTGTAGGCTTACCACGAGCCACTGCGCGTGCTGGGGCTGGACTCCTCGGCCGCTGATGAGCTGGCCCTGCATTAGAACAAGGCCCGTGTCTGCGGCGAGGTCGAGGTGGTGGGTGATAGTGGTATGAGGCTGAGCGAACTCGCCTCGAGACTTGTACTCGGCCAACTGGGTGAAGAGGACGGTCGTGGTGCGGGAGGCGGCGTCGAAAGTCCACTGTAAGAAGTGCATCTCGGCGCCCTGGCTTTCGTGCGGGACGGGCAAGACAAATTGCGGAGAGGCGCGCGCGGCGTCTTCCATGACGCGGTAGGTAGCGGCCGGAATGGCGGCGCAAATCTTATGGGGCGAGTCGGCGTGCCGCAGCCGCCAGATGGCCACCAGTTCTTTTTGCGGTAGCGCTCGAGCCTTTTGCAGGTCGATAATGTCGTCCAGAGTCTTGACAAACGGCGGCGATCCGCCTCGCGAGGACGTCCCTGGAGGAGCAGAAAAGGAAGGGGAGGGAGAAGGCGGATTTGCGGAGGCGGGCTTAGACGGCGGTGGCGAATAGGGCGAGCTAAACGGCGCCACGGAGGCGACGGCATCCCTGCGGCGCTCTTCAGCGATGCGATCTGCGTAGGCGCTGCGGAGGTCGTCGATGCCTTCAAAGCCCCCACGTCGCGCCTTGGCCTCAAGCTTGGCGCGGTACTTGTCGACGACGGTGGCCGCAGGCGGCGGGTGGCGGCTGGGCGGGATGTCGTGGACTTGCGCCCAGCGACGCTGGTGGACGTATCGGGTGGCTACCCGCGGACGCGAGAAGGCCACGAAATGACACAGACCGGGACTTCGCGTGGATGCCATGACCGACGCGTCGGGGCGGAGCGAAAACGCGAGCAGTGCTGATACTCGTCGACGATGGGCCGAGAGAGTTGACCGTGGAAGGTCAAGGCAGAGGAAGCAAGCTTATCAGGTTCCCCCTTATCAGAGTACCACCGCTCTGAGCGTGGATTTGCAATTATCTATACATATGAACTATCTTGATAACCTCAGCTGGTGCTGCGCCAAAACATCAGCCTGTCATGTCCCGCCCCGCGAGTCTCGGACTCTGCCATCTCTTACCCTTGTTTTGTTGATACTCGCTCATCGTCGCCCGGCGCCCAGGTGCCACCATCAAACTCGTATTTGCCGAGTGCCTCCCAAGGGGCTCTTCTGCTGTCGGTTTCGGGCCCATGACTGACTTCCGGAAGCTCGCCCTTGAGTTTGTCCTCGAGGACGATGAGGCCAAGCTGACGAAAATCGCTCGGCGAACAGCGTCAGGTGTGCTGTCACCCCTCCAACTTCCCTTCATGTCTTGCAAGGGCTGATTCCGCATAGAAATTGAGGCCGCTTCTGCAGACACGAACCCCGTGGCCCGCTGGGTTCAGGCTGTCCAGCCATGGATGCCCGGCACCAACGATCAAGACCCCATGGAGGTTGATTCAGAAACACCAAACTGGACAGCTCGGGCTAAGGGTTCGATTCTTTCTTCTGCATATCCTAGACTCATCCATTTGACTTATCGCTCAGCTCTCGACTTCTTGTCGCGTACTCTTGCCTTCTTGAACCAGGACACCCTCAAACCAAGTCAGAGTAAGCGAACAAAAATGTTACGATGTCATCCCGCCGTCTCAGAGTCTGATCTTTTATTATACAGTCAAACTCCTCATTGCCTTCTTCGGAGCCATGTTTGAAGTCGACCACAAGGCTGGCATCATGGCGTCCGCCACGGCCCTCTCCCATATCATCACCTTCAAATCTTTCCAGCCGCAGAGTGGGCGCGACATCATCCGCAAGGTCTGCGCTCTCAATGACGACTTTTCACGTCAGGTTCCAAAGACTCGTCTGGCAATTTATGAGCTCTTGAGGTCTCTCGTCGCGGATGCCACTGTCGCTGGTCACCTGCAGCGCAACGACGGCCCTGCCTTTGGCTTCATGGTCGACCTCCTGAGGCTCTTTCAAAAAGAGAGGGATCCCGACTGCCTGATGGTGTGGTTCGACTTCATGAGCTTCTTTTTGACCGAATTCTCACCCTCGGTAGAGGTCTTAGTGGCAGTCTTCGGCGCCTTCAAGGCGTATTTTCCCATCACCCTGCCTCGCACATCTCAGAGCGGTCTAACGCCAGATACGCTAAAGATTCAGCTGCGGCAATGCTTTTCGTCCTGCTACCGTCTAGCTCATTTAACTCTACCTTTCCTACTGAGCAAGTTGGATCAAGGTGACGGTGTAACCGTGGGTGTCAAGGTGTGCTGCTCCGAAGGCAACCTCAACATTCATATCGCAAGCTTACGGGTCACAGATTGATATTCTATGCACTATCCGGGCTTGTATTGAAGAATACTCTCATCCTGATCAATCTGTCGCTCCATATGCCGGCAATCTATGGGCGAGCCTGAAGTACGAAGTGCGCAATGGCGAGGTGGAAGACACCATCTGGGCTACATTGGAGGCCTTGAAAGCTATTACCATGAGGCTACCGCCCGGCGCGCTTCGCGAATTTGCCTTGACAGTCACGCGAGAGTGTGTCAGCGACCTTTCTGATCAAACGTATACGGCGGCTGCCGGCCGCCTGCTCATCAGTGTCCTCAGCGCAAATACTCACGCTTTTGTACTCATGGCGTCACCGATTGTAACCCACATTAAGGAAAATCTGCGACATGCAAAGTCTCCAGTACATAACCAAGATCTTCTCAAGATTCTTCGCATAATCTTAGAGACAAGGCTACTGTTCGCTGATGCCCAGATGACGGGTCCAGAAATGAGAGATTTTGCAACTACTGATTCCAATTTCATCTCACTTCACGAAGACGTTTATCGAAGCGCAATACAGCTGGAAAGAACGGCCGATGCTTCCCTTGATGATATCAAAATATCAACGGAGGCTGTTCAGGGATCTGGTGCTCTAGTGAGCCAACAACTCGTAAAGCCATTGAATCCCGAAGTCGAGCAACAGCAGCTGGACCGAGAGCTTTTGTTGCCCAAACACATCTGTGTGGAAATCTGCGATGCCTTGTTTGCCATTGTAGCTCGGTCGTGGGACATACGATCACGAAAGGCCGACTATGACGAACTTGTCAACGAATCCATTGTCGCGCTGCGCCGCACAGTCGAAGTTTATCCCCCAGGATACAATCTATTGATGGATCAAGGCTTGGCGACAATCCGAAAAAGCTATACTCTCAACACTGAAGAATACAGTATCGTGGTCCAACGCGTGTCTTCGGTCATGGCTTTCGTTGGATGCTCAAATTTGCGTCCATCCTGTAAAAGCGGAATGAGAGCTTATCTCTCTCTCACCTGCGCGCTAGCCTCCGAGCTTTTGACGGCGATGGACATGAGGAAAGACACCGACATTTGGTGTGCACTGGTGGCCGGCATTCAGTCAGCTTTTCGCTACTTCAGGGATGCTTTTCAGGGCATGAGCTCGGATGGTGTCACTCCAGAGCAACACAGCCTTCAATATGAAGTGCCAGTGCAAAATACCTGGCTCTCGAAAATCACACAAAAATACCCCATTTTACATTCAATTGAACCCACGAATAATGCACCCGATGGGCAGTCAATCGTGGTGCCAAAGCTCAGCGATATTTCCGAGCTACGAGAGGACTTTTTGTTTGCAAGTCTTTTCCTGTGCCGGCAGCTCTACCGCAGAGTCACAAAACCGTCGGAAGATGACTCGGTCCACGGAACGAAAGCCCTCTGTCTTAGCGAAGATTTCAATGGTTCTGATCCCAAGGCAGAGTCGCGGTACCTCGCAACGTTATCGAACCTGGCAAGCTTGATTGTGGGGGAACTAAATCGACATGGATCGCCACCTTTGCAGTTTGATGAAATCTTTCTGACTTTGTTCCGTGATGACCTCATTTCAGTCCCGCCCTCAACGGCAAGTGGAGCAAAGAACGCCGCGGCCTTCGATTCATGGTCCTGGCTAGCCTTCGGGCCCTTGAATGCGCTTTCTTTTGGCATCCTCAAGTCGCTTCTACCCTCAAGCGTCATGCAACTGGTCAGTAGCCTCTCCAGCTTGTAGGATGGCGATACTGACGGAACAAATTTAGTTCAGGATGGGCGTTGCTCAAGAAATGCTTCTGAGCGGGATCTCGCTATCCTTCCCGCTAGAAAGTACCAAGGGCGCTCCAATTGCGAGAGCAATTCTGGCGATCTTGGCAAACAAGTACGAAGTTGAAACGCTAGACGACTTGATGAGCGCGATTGAACGATCCCTCGATACTGCTATCAAGCAGGTGACGACAGGGCCCAACCAAGATGATAAACGTCAAGGTCTAGAAAAAGCCTCGACTCTATTCATACTCTTGGGAGGCTTGTTGCGTCGCTGCACCGGCAGCCAAGCACAAGCATTGCGACACGCACTGCTTCGAGCACCGGACGGTCCTTCAGCGAACTATCATCTTGCGAAGGGCCTGGAACTCATCGTCGCTCCCCAACCGTTTGTCACTGATAGTATCGGCTCGGTTCAAAAGCCGCTTTGGATGCAGAAACTTTACGTCGACCTTGTCAGGCCTATGATAGATGCCGCTAATGGCATTTCGTCCCAGACGCGAAGTCCACTTGTTCGGACGAATTACGGCATCGCCGTCCTGGTCATGGTCAGGCACATGAAGTTCCCCATCTACGAGGACGACGCTGGTGCTATCGTGCGCATATGCATTGCAACCAGGCAGAATCTGGGCGTCGGCTCAGACACCCTGGCGGCGCTGGGCGTCGTCAAGAATATCATGGTCGACGCCCCGAGCGCGCTACACGACCATCTTCAGAGCCTCATCAACATCTGCACCAGCGTAATCGCCCGTACGCCGGCTTCGGCGCCGCAACGCCCCGCATGGATGCCGCAGGACTATGCCGCAGTCGCAGACGACGATGGTCAGACCGCTGCAGCCTGCACGAGCCTGGCCCTCGAAGTCATCGGCTGCCTGCCACGCTTATTCGACGCCAGTCTCCTTTTGCCATGTGCGGCTCAGGTTCGCCGAGTGCTTGCTGCTGCTTGTGGCCTTGACGTCCGCGATCTGAGGAGTATTGCGCGGCATGCAAGAGCCGCATGGGCTGACTTGAGGTAGATACACCTGGAAGCCAGGCGGAGGAGGTAGAGAGGCGAACGGGTAGGGGAAAACTGGTACACGCACGGAGGGTTTTGTTTTCAAATCGCTGAAACCCATCCTTTGGGTCGCGAGAGGTTCACGATACCAGAAAAAGACAGGAAGGATAGACGCCACGAGCTGGCACAAGTGCAAGTGCCGTTATCATGGCGTGCTTTTTTGTGCCGCGAATATGCCTGCGCCTCGTACAATGCTGTTTAATTTTGGGGGCGGGGTTTTAGGCGACCGTGAGTATAGTCCAAAACATTGCCCATGAAAAATTCTCTCGCGGCGAAAGTATGAGCCATCCAGACTATCGATTGATGGCAGGGAAAATACCCGCAGTTTCTCATGATCATGCACATGCATCTCTACGCTGCTTTCAATGCAGACCCTTTATTTTTCCGTAACGTTTTTGGTTCTTTTTCACTTGCGTCTTCTGCCGCCTGTCGCATCAGCAGCAACGGCAGCCGTCGAGATTGCGTGACTTTCTCTTCCGTGACTGCTGGCGGCTAAAACAGCATCGAGTAGGTCTGGATTCGCATTCAGCATCTCTTGAGATGCGAGCTTGACGTGTTTTGGGTCGAGCTTGCCAATTAGGGGGACGGATGTGGCGAGCATTTCCTGAAAGGGGCGGGCGACGAAGCGGCCAGTCTCATCGAAAAAATTGGCAAAAGGCTTGGAAATTTCAATGGCGTGAGGTTTGGTGGACTTGGGCTCGATAAAGATGGTGAGACGGTAGGTTGGGTCATATTTTTTAGTACTGCTACTAATGGTGATCTGGTGGCCGGCGGAGGAGAACATGCGAAGTCAGCACGCCTCTCTCTCACTCTTTTCAGATGTCCAAAATGGTTATGCGAGCCTTGGCGAGGGGTGACAGGGACAAGAGAGAATGGTTCAAGACAACAAGCGCGAACCTTGTCCCCGGAGGGTGTGATGCCTTGGTACACAGCGCCCTTTTCGACGTATGCGATCCAAAACGTCAAGGCGCCATTTAACATGGTGTACAGACCAACAGCAAGCGCGGTGTACAGCTTGGTGCTCTCGAAGCCGAATTTGTAATCCCAGAGGAAGCAAGCCCCAGCAAGCGCAAACGCACTATAACCGAGGGCCAGACGAACGTCGGTGAGCTTGTGCGACTGCCTTAGCTTGAGTGAGTTGAGATAGTTAGGGATGGCATCGTCCGACGTGTTCTTCAGGTCTGCACGGGCAGGCGGGCATTGCAGTCAGCGACGAGGCGCGGGAGTGTGCGAGAGCAAGAGAGGCGTGTACCGGCCAGATTGTAGACGTTGATCTTCTCGGAGCTCGTCATGGCGGATAGGGAAGGGGGTGGGCAGCGCGGAGAGACAGATGTGCAATCTTCTGGAGCGGGCAGAGGCGTTGAGGTGCAAGTCAAGAAGTGTCCTCAAGCGAAGCTTGCGAAGGTGATGCTAGACGATACCACGCGTTTCCCGATGGTATTAACAAGGCCCACTTTTTCGGTAGCCGAGAAGCGGGCGACCCATCTAGTTAAACTAATACCTAGTCAGATAGGCAACTACCTCGAGAGGCACCTCTGTTGGTCTCGACAGCCTCGAACATTGCGCGCGTCCTTGGTCGCATCACCGCCCGCCATGACTCAAACGCTCGTGCAAACCCTTCACCGGGACCCCCAGTTATTGTGCGCTCCATTCACCGGACCCATTGGGTCTCTCCGTCTTTCTGTCCGTCTGTCTACTCTACTGATCCCGAGGTTCTTCTAGCTACTGGATCCTCATCCCCATCACCATCGTCATGATTCTCACGGGCGTCTTGCGCCATTATGCTTCCGTTCTCATGGCCTCGGTGCCCAAACGGCTTGACGCTAAATCTATGCGCGAGCAGCGTGCCCTCTCCCGCGGTGTCGCTCTTCGCTCTAACTTCCACGTGCTGTCGCAGCGCTCCTTCGAGGCCCGTCGCGATACACTTGCTACCGGCTACGAGTCTGGGGCCTTCCTCAAGGAACCTGAACGCAAGGGCCAGCCGCCCACGAATCCGCTGACTGATCCGAGCCAGATGGACGGCATGATGGGCATGATGAAGAACAATATGGCCATGATCATCCCCAACACGCTCATCATGAGCTGGATCAATGCCTTTTTCAGCGGCTACGTTATTAGTGCGCATTTCGCTCTTTCGTCTGACTTGCCTCTCATCTCCCGGCGTACAGCTAACACGTGGGTGTAGTGAAACTCCCTTTTCCTCTCACTATCAAGTTCAAGAGCATGCTGCAGGCGGGCGTACAGACCAAGGACATGGACCCGCGGTGGATGTCGAGCATTAGTTGGTATTTTCTCTGCATATTTGGTCTACAGTTTGTATACGTTTTTCTCTTGGGAAGCGACAGTGGTAAGTTCTTCCACAAGCAAGTACACGGCAGAAACTGACGGGAGATGCTAGCCGCCAGTCAAATGGTCCAACAGATGGCTGCGCAGCAGATGCCCATGAATGCTATTGGTGGCCCGGGTCAAGATCCAGACAAGCAGTTCAAGGTCGAGGCCGAGAACCTGGCTGTTGTGGAGCACTATTGCGTGTTGGATGGCATTGAGGAGCGCCTCCTCGCGGATGTCAGTTCATAATTTCAGGGCCCGGCTAATCCAACAATACTACGCCCGCGTATATAAATCCGTCTTCAACACAGTAGCTGATGGTGATACAGTATATTTTTTTTAGTCCCACCACAGGCAGTTACCGAGCCCTGCAAAACCCATACTTCCCTTGATTTTATAAGGCGTTTTTGCTGGCACATCCTCTGCCTGCGAGGGACCTACAGGAGTTTGATCATTCCACTCTTCGTCGATGACTTGAAAGCGTACCACTTCGTTGGCATCAAAGTACATTTCTGAATCTTCGTACTTCCATATCCAGAGTTGCAGGTTGTGGTTGCTGCGCATTACCGTCAGCCAACCCGAGTCAGACTTCATTCAGGGCAGCAAACGATTCAGTCGTTGCAAGTGCACTTACTACTCTGAGCCAGGAGGCAGCTCTTCATACGGTACGAAAATTTCATCGAAAAAGTCTGTCCTCAGATGAATTCCCGCAGGCGTAGAGCTCCGAGTTCTGCCCAACATGACCTCACCTTTGAACGGGCGAAAGACGATGATGCGAAACTCCACTGTACTGAGGTTAGCCAAAGAGCGGTCGGCAGTGCAAAGCAGACATGCCATTGACATTTACGAGGCCGGTCCCGTGGCCAATGAGGCCCTCAGAGGCCCAAAGCAGGTCATAAAGACATATGCAAAGGCCGATCTTCTGGATGACCTGTACGCTCAAGCTTTAGCCGGTTAAGCGAGCCAAATTTATCGTGACGTACAGGAAGGCCGCACCTTGTTGGAGTACTTGGCGTTGATATTGTCCTCAATGGCGACGATGCTGTGCTTGGAGAAGTCTTCAGGTGTGATCTGCACCAGATCTGATATTTTCGTCTTCAACCAGGCGGCAGCATTAGCATACTTAGGCGACCGCAATACTCCTTAAGTCGCACGTACCAGTATAAACATAATCAACACTCTGCTCGTGCAGAAAATGCTTCCAGACTTTCGTCTTGCGGGTTCGCCATTCGCCAAAAGTACGGACAACTTGGATAGTCGTGGGGTAAGGAGTTCTGCCGGCAAGAAAGCGACCCCCACCGCCTGCTACTTTCCGTAAGACCTTTCACCGCCTGCTGTGGGTCGCGTCACCGGCGCGCCCTATTGCGGTCATGAACCCTATGAAACACGTCGTTTCTTCCTGCGGTAGCATTTAACCTCCTCCCTTGATGCATGCCTTGTTCGGCTGACACTCGATGCTCTTCCCTTTCACGCATTTGCAAGCGGACGATTGACGTGCTTTGCGCAGCCTGACGAGTACATCTACCAGCTGTTTTTTGGGTCTGTCGTCGCTTTCGCCGCCTCCACGTCAAGACACAAACTGCCCCTGCACTACCCTTTGCTCTGCTTATCTTCGTCGTATCCCAGCGGACTCAGAATCGACGGCCGCTGATCTCATGGCGGGATACGCTTATGGTCCTCCGCCCCCGCCGCCACCCACACTATCTGCGTCGAACGGCCACGCAGCCTACGGCCATCCGACTTCCTCATTTCCCCACCACGGCCACGTCCGCGGCGCTGGATCGACTAGCGGACGCGGTCGCGGGGGCCATTATTCTCACGGTCGCGGAGACTATCATGCCGCAGCCGCCCAAGTTCACTACGAGTATGCCGCTCAGCCCCATACATCCCACAACACAGCGCCTTATCCGGCTTCACATCACGCTGTAGCCTATTCGCCTCATCCGCAGCTTTGGACGCATGAGCACGGTCATGCCCTGACGCCTCCCGTCACCCACTCTCATGCTTCTGCTATTTCGCCCGTTAACTACCATCCAAACTACGTGCCTCAGGCGTACACTGCATCCTCATTCTCCCAACAGCCATCGTATGGCCCGCCTCAGCAATACGGGAATCCACATCAAGGTTCACCGCAGCCATCCCACTGGAATCATCACGGAGCTACGCATCAAGGCCCGTATATTGGTGGCAGAGGACGAGGGGGATATAGCGAGCGTACTGGCTCCAAGCCCCGGCTCGCAGGGTCCGTCGCTCGTCAAGGTTACGAGTACGAGACCGGGCCTCCTGTGGGCGGCAACTATGCACCACCACACCCTCATGACTATCGTGCCCCTCACTACATGACTCCCCAGTACCCCTACGGCGTTCCTCCCCATTCCGCGACCGTACATCACGAAGGCCAACATGGTCAGTACCACCGTCGTGGCCGAGGCGGTGGGCATAGAGACACGGCGCGTGGACGGGGTGCTCATAATCACCATTCCCACAGTGGAGACAGAGCGCGTCATCACCAGCGGCAGAACCAGACTCGTGTGATGGATCCCAAGACCAAGACAGAGTCCCCATTAGTTGGCAAGAAGAAGAAGCGCAAGACAAACACTCTTGGTTTGACGCCCGAGATGGATTCAGAAACTGAGGACGACGAGGGAGAAGAGAAAGCTCTAGTCGAACTTATCGGGACCGAAACTTTGGAGTAGGATCTCATTCCGGAAACTTTTGTCACACTGAGTGCTAACTTGCGACAAAGGATCAGCGACGTTGCCACGTTTTTAACTGAGCGGCGAAAAAATTATCCCACAAAGTCACGAGTCGAGGCCAAGAAAGCTGCCGAGCTGGCACAAAAAGACGAGGACAAGGCTGCCTCTTTGGAGAAGGAGGCCGACAGGCTTCGCAAACAGCTTCGAAAAGTCGAGTCTTCTATCAAGCGCAAGCGAGAGCAAGGAGATGAAGGTGACGAGATGCGAAAATTGTCTGAACAAGAATCACCGTCAGATGACGAGAAGCCCGAAGTCATGTCTTCTCGTCCCGATGATACCGCCGGTGCATCGCTGTCGCTGGCCAGTAAGGCCGATGTGTCGAGGCACTGCAAGTATTACTCCACCGGCGGGACTTGTGGCAAGAAGGGCAAGTGCCGTTTCGTTCATGACCCTGAAGTAAGAGAAGCAGCCATCAAAGAGCGCGAGGCGAATGATGGTCGTATGACGATTCAGCAACGCCTGATTTTGAACGATAAAGAGCAAGAGGATTTAACCATCTTGCAATCCATCCAGTATCTTCGCAACAAAGGTTTGATGAAGTCAGTTCCCAAGCCTCCGATGGGCAAAGATGGAGTCGCCCAGCAGAGGCAAAAAGAGGCAAAAATGGACAAGGTGGAGAGACTTGCAGTCTCTGCAGGCAGCCTTTTACCTGCCGCTCCTGCCTCGTTGCCCGAACCGCCACAGAAGAGGGAGATGGCGAATCCGGGTCGCCGTAACCCGCCACCGTCCGTCATCCCTACGACCCAGAGTCTCGGTAGTCAGGCTTCGGAGCACTATCAGGGCTGGTTGTTGCAGCCGTATGGCAGCACCAACGGCGGCGAGCCTGTGGTCGACAGTACCTCCTGATCCGGAGCGTTCGGAGCGATTCGGGAACAGAAGCACCTGGACTACCGGAACTAGTGGCCCCCCTGTGCGTCGTCGTCTTGCTCCTTGGCCGCATATCGGCCCCATTGCACTTGAATGGTTTCTTGTTTCCGCTTCTGCGAGTGGTTGGGCTGCCTTGCCTGCCCTTAGGCTGATCTACCTGCCTGTGTGTCCCCAGTGGAGAAGAATATGGGCTTGATACAACCGGGCCCATGAGCGGATCCCTTTGGAGCGATGCCATCCCAGCCCCTTCCCCCCGCAACCTCCTTCCCCCCTTTAATACTTCTTTCTTACTTGCGCTGTTCTGAAAAATGTCTAGTCGTCGTCTGGCTCACCATGGCAAGTTTGCTTCGAACGAGGTCTGGCGTTGTGCATTGCGCTTCTTGTGATCTGGCTGTCACCGCGCTTGCATGTGTTCGAGGAGATGGCAGTAAAGGTTCTCGCCGCCGGGCGATTCCTTGTGTCCTGGCTCCGATTGCTTTCTTTCATCGCCTTGACCGGCCCTCTCAATCTCACTCCACACCGCGTCAAGGCGTGTCCTGGCATAATTTTTTTTGCAATTTGCGAGTGGCATGTGACGAGGGATGAGCTCAAGGGACGGGCGTATGAGGCGACGCAGCTCATTGTTCCTATAATTGTTCTTTCATTATTTCTGACTTATGTGCAGGTAGCCAACACCAGCTCTATATTGCAGATCCTCCGTGAACAAAACTGGGAAGCTGTGCCGTCAGCATCCGGCCCGTGGATGATTCATGACCCGAATATGTATGAGCCGATTTAACCGCTATCCCGTCCCTCCGAGTTTCTCAACATATTTCGAAACCCATCTATCTCATAGACGGCAGCGTCAAAAAGAAGCCACTGCCCCCGTCGCCACTGTCGGGAAAGGGGCACGTTGCGCAGGCCATTCGAGTCAGGTAATAGGAACGAGGGAGGCCCTGAAATATGAGCCAAGAATCGACCACGAATTGGATTAACAAGGCACAGTCAGAAGAGGTGCGGGCGCAGAGCAACCAAAAAAAACGCCACTCCATCGCTAATGACTCGAGGAAAACAGATTGAGGTAAATCAAACTGGGGCATTTGCAAAGGCTGTCAGCCCCGCTTTCGGGTGATTGATCAGTTGGTCAAGAAATTGAGAAAGGATGAGACATGACGTTGGAGGCGATGGGCGCAGCACCACTGGGTAACGCGGCGAGTAACGGTGCTAGCGCCGCTTCCCGGCGCGGAGGACGTCGAATGCCTTACGCCTACGGTCCTCCTTGGCGACCTTGAGGCTTTTCTCCAGGCGCTCCTCCTCGATGTCTTCCTGGCGCGCAAGGTACTCGGCTCGTCGCTCTTC
This sequence comes from Cerataphis brasiliensis yeast-like symbiont, assembly GCA_000372705.1. Classification (NCBI taxonomy): domain Eukaryota; kingdom Fungi; phylum Ascomycota; species Cerataphis brasiliensis yeast-like symbiont. The sequence continues at coordinate 16,023 of KB853549.1, forward strand.
GCTGTCAAGCTCATCTAGGCCTGCCTCCATGTCGGAGGAGCCATCCGAGTCGTAGCCATAACGCGGACCCTGGTCGCTTGCGTCATCATACTCTATAAAATCGTCCAAATCCTCATCATAGTCATCCTTGTAGCGCGACCGCTTAGAGGAGCCGCGTCGGGCAATTGGTGTGTTAAGAAGAGCGCCACCGCGAGGAGCATCGTTTTTGGCTGTAATGCCCGGCTTCGGACGAGCAGTGCCCGTGTAGCCAGTGCTGGCCTGGGCTGCCCTCATCTTTTTATCAGCCGATGCTTGTTCGAGGGTACGCTTGCCTGTGACAACTGTAGTTGGAGGCGTTGGTAGAGGCTGAATATCGTGCTTGGAGGAGCCATTCTCTTTCAAGTTGCTGCGCAACATTGCATTGGAATTTCCCTTTTCATTCGTTCCAGTGTGACTCTTGCTTTCCTGAGATGACAGTTTCTTGCCTTCCTTTTTCTTGATCGCTGCTTTTTCGGCCTTTTTGTGGTTGATTTTACCTACCTGCCCCATGGTAGCTTGCGCTCGTTGGCCGCGAGCCATTATTTCAGCAAACGACCCCTTTTTAGGCGGCATTTTTGACGAAGACGCAGTAGAAGACGCGGAGTTGGAAACCGGGCGCCCACGGGCCGAAGACATAGATGATTGGAGCGAAGTGGCAGCGAAGTTCGCAGAAGGCGCCGAGTGAGACTTGATTCCGCTACCAGTCATCGGATGTTGCAGCACTGATTGTTTTGCGCTTGACGGACGAAGCTGGTGCGATGCAGGGCTTTGGAGGTGAGTAGTCGGGCGAAGAGCTTTGGAGGCGTCGTCACGTAAGTCGCCCTCATGCTTTCGTTTGGCCGGTATCGAGTCTGATGGCTTGTCTGATTGTCTGAAGTTCGAGGCGGATGACGATCTGTTCGATGATGCATCGCCGCTGATTTGGGCCAGAAGATCTCCAATCTGCTTGTATGTCAAGGGCTGTGTTGGATTGCAGCTTGTGGTGTGGATCGAAGCAGAATAGGTGGGGGAGGGGGAGTTTTCTGTTGGTCAAGCATACCGGCATCGCGACAACCCAAATGAAGGTAATGGTAGTGGCGAGAAATGAAAGTGAACAGACGTCAAGATAAAAGAGGTGATCTCTGAAGCCTCGATCACCTCTCTCCACCGCAAAAGGCGTGGGTCAACTTGGCTACAGGAAGATCCTCATGAAGCAACAATCACCGATGGCTTTGTCTCTTCGAAGTGAGGCGTGCGTTGGCTTTGGAGTGCGGCCAAGAAGAGTATAATGGTCTCGGTAATAGGCTATAGTTAACTATGCCGGTGAAAGTCGTGTAACGAGACAGGGCTCGGGAAACGGATGGCGAGGGAAAAGCGTGGACAATATATAGGGCAGGTGTGTAGCCAATTATGAAGATAACGCGCACTGGAGGCACGCTCGTGGCTTAATGCACACGGCAGTCGGAACAACAATAATCCGGGACGTGAACTCATTTACAGGTTCACCGCATACAAGTAGTTTTAGTGCAAGAATAACCACAATTCATCTACGTTCCGAATAACATCACATAAGTGAATAGCCTGTCCACACTCGGGAAAAAACCCTCACTGGATGGTGGGAAGAGCAGGATTCGCGGCTAGCGCGTGCCCTCGCGCGTGTATGTGTGAATTTTAAGGTGTCGGGCTCTAGCCTAGCGCCGATGAGGTATGACACCGGTGAGGCCGGGTGGCGAGTACTCGCCTTCCTCGTCTCATCGCGGTATTGGACCTCAGCTAAGCTAACAAACAGATGTTGAATCCGTAGCGCCT
>KB853554.1:9651-22720 GCA_000372705.1 Cerataphis brasiliensis yeast-like symbiont
CACCAGATGTCGGCTCATGATCTCCATACAGGAATAGTGGCATCGACATGCTCTACGTCGACGTGTTCTACGACAAAAGAGCACAAGTAAGAATGACTAATCGGATATGGCAACTATTATCTTGGAGATCCGACTGCCTGCTAGCCTCACTGTGAGTCCGCGTCTGCAGGAGCCTTCAGAGTACAATGCTGAATTAGGGAACGCCTCAGCAGTCAAACTTTGGCGATTTACTGACTACGGTAGCGCAGAGCTTGGCAAACTGACGTCCATCTCAACGCCAGTTTACGTCCTGCACACACATAAGTCTCGGAAGTGGCCATTTTCCACCAAGAATCATACCATGCCTCATCGGCGCTAGGCTAGAGCCCGGCACCTTAAAAGTCACACACACACTTGCGGATATATAACTTGAAGATGCTGGCAGATGGGTCGATAGATTGCATCTTCTTGTTTCTTCCCCCGGCTACCATTATTCAGTTTAATATCTCATCGTCACATATCTGCAAGATGCTCCGACTCATTTCCTCTCTCCTTGGATCACCTATTTTGTTGGTCTTGATCACCGCGGCGGCGGCTACATTCCCACCCGGTCCTCTGGCTTTCCGGACAAGACTGTCATTTTACCAAATTGCAGAGTTTCCGGTCGGGACTTGGCTTGAGAGCATTGCCGTCCGGTCTAATGGCAATCTCCTTGTAACAAGTCTTTCGCCGAATGCTTCTATTTACGAGATCTCGAAACCACAATCTTCACGCCCTGGAATCACCTTACTCTTCACTTTAAGCGAAGTCAGTGGCATCATGGGCATTACCGAAGTAGCTCCGGATAAATTTGCCTTCGTTGGCGGCAACTTCACCGTAAATCGAGGAACAGGGGGCTCTTACCGAGTCTGGACAGGTGCAGCTCAATGAAAGGACACCTCCGAACAAGCCCCAGCTCGTGACCTCTATCCCCGAAGCAGTTCTACTTAGCGGCATGACGAGTCCAACGAAACATATTGCATTGATCGCTGACTCAACCCTTGGCCATGTTTACCGAGTTGATACCGAAAATGGCAACTACATCGTTCAATTCGCGGGCCAAAGTATGAGGCCACGCAAGCCGGATTCTGTCGGAATCAAAAGCCTTCACGTCTATGAAGGCTTTCTGTATTGGACCAATTTTGACCGAAAGCGAATGTACAGGACGAAATACTTTGACATTGGGACATCTTTGGACTTGAAAACAAAGCATTATAAAACATTGCGGAAATCTGTCCACGACTTCGTTATTGATTGCCCCCCAAAGAAACGCATGTGGCTAATAGTGAATGGTGGTAAAAGAATATACAAAATGAGCAAATTCTGGATAAGGGAAGTCACTGCCACTGCATCCTTTGCCAGCATCTTCATGGGCACTGCTTTGAAGTTTGGAAAGTCCCCAGAGGATCACGAGATTCTTTACGTCACTACGGGGGGACACAGTGTTAACGGTGAACATCATGGAGGACAAATCATTGCTGTCGACACGGAAAATTCAGTCTGATTGAGGTGAAGACACGTGAAGTAATGGCCACTATGAGGCCTACGATTATGAAGCTACAGTCGGCTGACAGCAGTTCAGATGATTCAAGGCATCCCCTTCAAGTTTTTCCCACTCTTTGGCCGCTGTCTCGCAGATCCTCTGCTTGGAGGCATAGATCCTCGGGAAGTGGGCTAAGAACAGGGGGGATAAATGCCCGGGGGCAAGCACCAGACGGCGGACGAGCACCTTGAAGATTTCCTGGGCAAAAGGAAATCCTTCATTCTCTTATATATATGAAAGTCTCGTTCTTTCTACCGGAGTAGGGGAGAAGGGGGAGCGGATATTTCATCATCTTTCACATCTTTTTTTTTTTCACAATTAACTGTTATAGGAACACTGTCCATATTGGTTGACCAGGTACGAACCCGCTCTGGATCCATCACGCCAGACCCGCTCCCGGCCTGTTGCCTTCTCGTCATGTATAAAAGGTCACTCTCCTTCTGTACCATAGTCTCTCTCTTTAGACTCGTCAATACATTCAAGGCCTATATGAGTGCAGTCCTTGTGTCCTCAGAGCCCATAACATCAACCTGTTGGTGTGGTAGTCAGTCCGTTGCTTCTTCCATTAGAAGCGGTAGCCAGCCCGGTGCTTCTCCTCGCAGAGAAACGGTAGCCAGTCCGTGGACCCCTTGAAGAAGTAGCAGACTCCAATCCCGCAGCACTTCCATTCTTTAACACCGTAACTCCTCAACGCCGGCTCCAAATCGACCCTGAAACACTGCCAAATTTAAGATTTTTGACCCTCGTCAACATGGCCTCCAGTTTAAGACCTTCCTACTTTGATATCCCGCCCTAATCCGCCTCGCCGATGGCCCTCCCCTACGATGCGCTTTCTGCTGCCACACACCGCCACCGCAATGGCACCTATCGCAACTGGAATTAATACAATACACGGCATTAGTGCTAGTAAGCACATGACCATGAACGTGATAGGGCTGGAGCCACGTGAGAGCCAGGTCCACGGCCTGGGCCAAGTCAGGGTGCACAACCCATGACACACGATAGTTCAAAGACCTTCATCCCGAATTGCGGCTCGGACTCTTTTCGATTATATGACTGTTTCGGGCTGTAAGCCCTGTTTGTGCCTGTGGTGCGTACGCCCACAGTCCAGGCTTGGCCCCACCCCTCAGGGGCAGGAGAGCTCAGGTGTACCAGAGATTAGGGGTCACAAAGCTCGGGAGTTAAAGAGTTTTCTTTCATTTCTTCGTAGATTGTTTATTTGTCAATAAACCGCCCCAAGTTTGGAAGTACGCGCTTTGCCGTTACCAAATCCGTAACAGCATGGACCGACTCAACGCATATCTCAACAATTCCACCAACGAGCTGGTTTGTGGCAAACCTAAGATACCCATAGTTCGCCGCTGGAGTCACCCTTTTTTCATGCTGGAGAAAAATACTCGGCTCAACGGCTTTCATGACAGGAGGCGGGTTGCGGCGACTGCATCCCCGCTTCGGCCACCGGCTCATGGCGAAATTGCACAAGGCGTTGACACAGGCAGGTTACGACGTCGAAATTGACGCCCTTGCGATGACCAACAAACCCTGCCATTACTGCCAGGTGAAGAGTGACGCCCCAAAGAGGTCCAAGTTTACACCGAGGGATAACCACGACTTTACCTACAAGACGATCACCGACGTCATGTATCTCAGGCAACCGTCCCGTGCTACGCCTCGCCTACGCCACAACTGTATTTGAGGCACAACGCTTCCTACCAAGTCTTTCAGCAAAGGAGACGTGGGAGGCCCTCGAGTTGTAATGGATAAACTGATATCTCTCGGTCCGCCAGACAGTCTCCCCAACAACGGCAGCACCAACTTCGCATCAGCTGAATATCGAATCGAAGGCCGCCTGCCACGAATCGTGTATCGCCGGATGCCTGTGGAAGCGCACTAGCCTATCGGAAAGATGGAACGATACCACGGTCCCGTCCAACGCGCATTCGAGATCCTGAAGGCAGCGGTGCAAGGCTCTGCCTCGGCTGAAACAATCTTCCAGAGGGCGAAGTCTGACTTTTCAGGGAGTCAGGCGGTTGAAAGGGGTCTTACAAGGTGCTTGCAGTGACAGATTCAGAAGTCACAGTTGATCTCGACAACGGCCCTGCCCTCTTCAGGGCTACGTCTGTGTAGTATGACCCAAGGCACCCAGAAGCAGGCATACCGGCGACAGCCGAAGACGACGAGATGGGAGCATCGGAAGCCGATACCCCAAAGCTTTTCGACTACCCCGAGCCAGAGCGTCCCCGCCGCCGAGGCTACCCGCGCAAGCATCCCCTACCGCAAGACGTGCACACCCAGACGAACGACGAAGATAGCCGCAAGCATAATGATGACCATGACGATGATGCGAAACACGGCGGCGTGGAAATAGGTATATAAATGACACAACAAGAAACACGCCAATGTAGAGCTCGCAGCACAACGATGCAGTGGGAAAACATCTCGGCCCCGAGAAGCGTAAGACACCGCCCTTGAAAGTAAAGTTATGAGAAAGAGAGTGGGAGAAAGGGACTGACATCGACGGGAAAGCTTTGCGTCGGCTAAAAGAATACCGCAGAGGGCGAGCAGGACTAGGCGTCCGAATATATGACTGTCTCGCGCTGCTTCATGAAGGGTGTGACCCTTTGGACCGTGTTCGAAGACTGGCCCCAATTTCCTGGGTCGTAACGCCTCTGAGGTGTCCGTCCTGTTTGCGAATGAGTGTTCAGTTTGATTTAGCAATGTAGTGAATATCATGGGCGCAATATTTGGATGAAAGTTTTTTTTCGGGCTCTAGCAAAGTCAGTATGCGTCAAATTCCTGGCTGTTAAATGCACGCCGTTGTGACAATCTTTTACGTCAGGATTGTCGCACTGATGTCGCTACGCTTGTAGAAATTCGTCCGATCATCCCAAGCAGACGCTTGAAGTTTGTTCGCGAGAATGGGGGAGACATTGGGGTGCCAGGTGAGGCGGTGAGATTCCTCTGCCTTTTCCCGGGGAGAATGCAAAGCCTGCCATGGAGCAACCTTCCAGCCTTCCGCCAGCTCACTTGGCTCGGTACACTTTTAACCTCTGATCAATACCTCGCATTAGGCAGTGATCGACTGTTCTAGTGAACCTTTGAAACCCTACAGATGAACTTTTCATTTGTGCCTGAGACCTTTCCCGCCACTACCCTTGAGCAGGTTGCGGGTATTCCAGACGGGACCGGGCCCCTGCATTGATAATGTTCCTGTATCCAGGGAACCTGATGCTTGACTTAATCTCACGGTTGCTTAGGGAGATGTTTTTTGCAGAAACATAAAGTACTTTTGCCGTCGAGACTAGCCATCGAAAAGAGCCTCTGGCTTTACACATGCACCAGCAGGCAAATGTGCAGTTGCCCTCTCCCGCATTTCTTGACAGAAAGTGGAGCAGAAATAGTCCGAGGATTTGCGCGGGTAGTAGTCAGACGAGACATTCACAAGGTATGCGCTAGTTTCTTCTCGGGTGCAAGGTGCGGGAACTAATTCTCGATGCCTCAGGGTGAAGCGGGTGGCTCGAATGGTGTTTTGGATCAGTAGGGAATACAGTGAGCTGGACATCTAAATATTTACCTGAGAATACTTAATTTGAAGACGTTTAAGTAAAAGCGAATTTACCAGTTACGGAAAGGCTTCATATTTCCTGTTCCGGGTTATGCACTTGCCGGGCTTCGAAAGCAGCGAAATCGTTGCGTCTTTTGATCCTTTTCGACGTGAACATCAGGGCTTATGGAATCAAGGGTTGTGAAAGTCCGAGACGTTCGCGAAAAGAGACTCCTGGGGATTTCCCCCCTGAGACAACCGAAGAAGAGCCCTAGCTGTGCTCAGGTCGGCAGAGAATTGCGAGTGCCAGGAATGCTCGAGCCGTCAACCCCGACCCTCAAGAACAACGCTCAGGATTCTGCGAGCTTGCAAACCTATAAAGTCGACAGGATTCTCCAGCTGAACAGAAATTCTATCCTCACCATCATCAGCAAACTTCACAGTTCAAGCATCACATCCAATCCTCTCTCCACCACAAACAACTTCACACACTTCCATTCTTCTCCACCCTCCACCATCAATATGAAGGCCTCTTTCTTCGCCGTTGTCTTCGCCAGCGTCGCGTACGCAGCTTCTGGAAACAACGCTGCTGCGGACATGGATCTTGTTTCCGAGATCGACATTTCCAAAATCCTCAGCAAAATCGGGCCCGTGGTTAAGAAGGCCACCTGCAGTGCTCCTTGCATCCTTCAGACGATTGAGAAGCTCGGCTGCAATGGCAAGGGCCCGATCGCTACCTTGTGCAGCAACATCGAACCTGTTTCTCAGTCCGCACAAGGCTGCATCTCAAAATGCGGCGTGTCTCAGCAAGTCCAGAGTAACTATCTGCAGTCAATCGATTATGCAGGAATCTGCACTTCATAAAAGCCCGTTCTGACTCGCATGCTAGATTACATGGCCCGCATTGCCGATTCCGCTTGCAAGAAGGCCGACCAGGTTTCCAAGGGCTCGGAGGGAGAGGCTGGCAAGACCTACAAGCCTTAGGGACTAGAGAATGGACCCATTGCATCTCCAAATTCTAAATAGCATCCAGACTCCATAGATAGCAAAACATCATTTCGACTTGAAAACTCCTTCTACGTGCTAATTGTAACCATTGACACCCACTTTATGCTTGAGTGTTCTACGTCAACCGCCAGTATGTCAAGGTACCATGTTGAATTAAGTATGCTTCTCGCCCAGTTGTTCCTGGCCAGCTGGACGATCCACCGATTTCCCTTTGAGTGAAAACTCTTCTGCAGTTCCGGCCACTACGAGCCCGGGCCTCTTAGACCTGCGAAAACATACACGGGAACTTGTCCGCTTCCACAGTTGCACGGCTACCCTGTAGGCATGACGGCCGACATTCTGAGTGAATATCGCTAAACATCTCCGTCGCCATCTCCGTTTAGCTAGTTATCGGTGAAGCCAGACAAGTAGAGGACGGAGAAGTCAAGATCGATGACTTTGAGGAATTTTGGTAGGCGCACTGTCGATAAAACATCCGAAATGACAGAAAAGTTGTGTAGCACTTCGGATCAAGCTTGAAAAAACATTCGAGGCGAAGCATTACGCGTTTATCGATCCTGGTGTAGGGGTCCTGCGTCTGCTACCCGAGACTTGGGTCGCGGGCTGTGCCCGGCGTGGTGGATCCGGTTTTACCGGGGTCCGGAGTGTCATTTCCTCTACCGGCCCGACAAGGCCGGGACCGTGTGCCGCGCGAAGATTCCTTCATACTGAAGTCAAGCTCAGGCCAGAGCCTCGAATTCTCTTTCCTTTTCCTCCTAGCTCTAGAAGACAATACATGGGCACCTGCTTGTTGAGCAAACTCCGGGCCCGCCCCTCGCAGGGAGGCTCGTGAAGGTAGGTGGGCGGATGAATTCTAAGACCTCTATCTACATGACTGGCGCTGCCTCCTCTCGTTATAAGTGAGGCTGCGCCCAGGCCCTCCAGTCTGTTTAGGTCTCCTTAACTTCCTCCAGTCCAGGGCGGATGTGCTATTATTCGCCCCTCCCCCAGGGATCGTCAGGTGGCCGGCCGTTGGATCACGTGTCCAGCCTCAAAACGTAGTTTGTCCTCGTGAAGGGATGCACAGACGTAAACTTAGGGAGCAGATGATCCTTGCCCAGTTTCGCTACTATCCCTTCACCCCAAGGTGCCTGAGACGCCGATACTGGCCACCTCGCAGCCGCGAAAGTTATCAAATCGCACACTAATGAGCGATTTCATCGTGATAATTGTTAGATTGTATGGGTTGCAGCGGTGGCTGTGGCGGAAAACCCGGTTCGAATAGCTTCACGTACGTTACTGTGATGTCACGGAGGCTAGGACATCTCACAACACGGTTACGCCAAAATACGCGAAGGGCGCGCACACAGTTCCTATAGCCGTACACCAAAGAGGATGTTTTCATGCTGCGTCAAAACCCTCAACGGCCAGTGGAAGCGGGTATCGAAGCGTTGCAGCAGGATGAAGTCCTAGCACGGTGGCCTGAAGAAGCCAAGACATAGCGTAGCTTCCGCCGGCAGAGCGTCTGTCTAAGTATGCGGCCAAAAACGTCGTCGCTTCGTGTAAGGCTCCGCCTATAGAAACCAGTATTCTAGTGGCGGTTGTTACAAAAGTGCTTCTGTTGCTTGGCCTAGAAAACACCCTTGATGAGCAAGCAGCACAGGCCAGTGCCTCGATCTAAATCTGGGCCATTGAACTTTTGCCCCAGTCTGCGATCAGGTGACATACGTCGATTTTGGAACCTTGCATGTTATTCGACGGTAGGCATGATTTGAATCACAACAGCCCCTTTCTCAAATGCCAATAAAACAACAAGATAATTTTTTCAGAATTTTCAAAAGACCCTGGTCAATCCGTCACATTGCCCACTCCATAGCCAGTAAACAGGTATGCTGAGATATCATGAAAGATGATGTTTGGCCCTTGAGACGGCATAACCTGTCTAGTCACGAAATCAAGCAAGCTGGATTCTTTTGTGTCGGCAGAAGCGGGATAAAATTGGCATCCATCTGCCCAGGTTCTCAAATTATTTGGGCCTGTAGTGTGTGAATAGAAGGCTTTCTAGTTGGTTGCCTGCCTGTCATCAAGTTGTACAAGACAAAAGAGTCAATCAGGGCTGCTCTTCCTGTAATAGTCCCGAGGCCACTGGCTAAAGAAAACTAACAATAAATAATGAGTAATAACTGATGGGAATACTATTTATATGTTGCATCAACCGTCTTACATCTGGATAAGTAGGTGACCTTTTTTTTTTCCTAGATGACCTCGGGCAACAAACCCGACAGTACCTTTTCTCACGCATTGGCAGCCGACATAGTGGACATGCGCGTGGTAATCATCTTGAGTGCCTTTCTCGCACTTCTTATAACCGCCGAAACTGCGCCTGTGCCGGTAACAATCTTAGCGGAAGAACAGGAAGCCAGGGTCAAGGTGAGGAACAACTCACCGCGGCCCATTATCGCCGTTTCCATGGTGCACAAATACAGCGACATCTACACGAACCGCAAGGTTTGGCCGTATATCGATAGCGGGGAGATTTCCGACGAGTCTATGACAGTCAACTTCCACACGGGCTTGTTCAATTTGGGGCGCGACTGGTGGTTACTCAACTTCTACACTGAGGGCTACTCCAATGTCTATACGACAGCCCCGATGAACTACCGTTCTTTCTTAGACTACCTAGAGTCGATAGCAACTCCAGTCATGGCCACTGGTGCTGTTGGCATTACTGGCATGGCCATGGCGTCTGGTGGCGTCCTTGCCATTGGTGTTAAGATCGGAGCCCTGGCTATCACGAAGGTTTTGACGGATCAGTTATTCACTAGCATGCCCACGGAAGGATTCAAACAACATATTCTCAGGTTGAGTGATGCGAATCAGCTGACTGAAATCATCATAAACCCAGACTATTCGGTCACGTTTATGTCCTTGTCAGGACAATCCAGTACAGTGACCTCGTCCCGGCCAGTGCGGCCAGCGAACAGCCCAGATGAGAGCTATTATTCTGGAAAGCATCACTATTTTGTATCTTCATTCTGGAGGATTTGGGGCGAAGGCCGACGATGAAAGTCAGAGGCATCGCTTCCGCACCTTGGGTGAGTGGGACTCAGCGTATGAGAAAGTTTGGCCACTTTTAGGATAGTGGAGCTGAGGAGAAGTTTCGGCAACTAGACACGCAAAGTCCTGTCCACTCGTTCTCTCGATTTTTCTTAAACTGAACGACGTGTGTTACGCCTTTAGGGACCTCAGCACACAAAAAATGGCATCATCTCTTAGTCGGCTGATTGAACGCATGAAACATGACAAGTTAGAAATAGATGGACAGACTTACTAGAATGGCATGGGATCTCTTGTTCGGAAACTAAAAGCCATAAAAGCGAGAGACTATGGAAGCCAGCTCAAGTTTTCTGCGCTGGCCGACCAGGAATTCGATTCGATTGGAAATTGGACATTATTATTCGAGTCCCTGGTCGGCCAAGAGTCGTCAATTCGTCGAGTCTTGGGCGATGCGTCACGTGACAGCAACCCTCAAAATGTTGCCATGGCAACCAAAGCAAAACACAAATGATTGTATATCAAAGGTCGAAGCATCGGATCTGAACATCGATATATGCCTCCTACAGTTTGACTGAGATCGTGTGCGCCATCATTTTATCTCCATGTATTCAGTCTCTGATTGCTGTTCGTCAAGTGATGATGAGCTCCCTCAACTGAAAAATCTTCTGCAGCTGGGGACGCAAAAGACGAGACCAACGACGAACGTGGCTACAAATGCCACCGACAAGAAAAATGCCATTCTCAAACCAACATCCATATCAACAGCGTCATCTCGCAAGGTTCGACGACTTGGTAGCGGAAAATTACCCGCGATAAATCCTCTCTTTCTACCTTTGAGTAGACGGATTAAAGACGACTTTAATGTTTCTAATGCGTCAGTCAGTAATGATTCAGCTAGGAAGAGGAATTCGGAGCTCCGGAAAATTCAAAATTGCCCTTCAACCCGACAATGCCCAGCGCTACCTTCTACTGGACCTTTGATCCGTTCTTCCCTTGTCCGCTCCATCGAGGATTCTCCGACCACGACAAGGGAGGACCACATAAGCAAACCGCAGGAAGCATCTATTTCTGCTGCAGCTACGCGTCAGGACACAGTTTATTTCGCTCGTAAGGGCCAGTCAGACGAAGGCAGGCTACAGAAAAAGACCCGGAAGCAAAATCAACTTACAGAGGCCGATGCGGGAGCGCAAAAATTGGCGTTGGACTCCGAAGAAGAGAGATCGACCGTATATGAAACTGCACCAGAGGACACCTCTGGCGAAAGCGATGTTTCTCTTTGGGGGCCTGGGCCCGATAATTCGTCGGACGAGTTGTTCCAAGAGCTTGAGCCTAAGATGCCACAGCCTCGAGGTAAAGGCATCACTGGTCAACTAGGCTCGGAGGATTCCTGCCCTCGAGCGTCGCTTCGAAGTCGTCGAAATAATGTAGAAGGGAGCCTTGGAGCTTCCAAGGCTTCCGTTGAGGTTGCACCGACTCATTCCCGTCACAGCGAGTGTCGGGGTCAATTTGGAGACTCTTCGGATGATGAGACTCCTCCACTGAAGCAACGTATCAATTTGCAAAGTTCGGAATCGCCGTCGAGAGAGTCACGCTCAAGGAACCTTGTTTCACCTCGAAAACTGGCCCTCATCCCGGAAACACCCCATAGGCCAAGCGTTGACACCTTCTGGAGCCAAGATTTTGTCAACGACTGGAATGACCATCACTCTCCACGAAAACCTTTCCTGCCACCAACTGTTGCGAGTCCCGCCAAATTGACTTCTTCCGATGGAAGCTCTGTCAAGAGAAGCCCCGCCAAAACCGCTAAGAAGAAGCTGTTCGACGCCGAAAAGCGTTCGCTAGCCGAGGCTTTTTTGCGCGAGCTCGACACCGAAATCACACAAGGCAAGATTGCCGAGCTGGCGGAGTCGACGGGTGGCGTCAAACTTGCGTGGACTAAAACGTTGAATACAACGGCGGGCCGGGCAAACTGGAAGCGTGAAACAACACGGACGAGGTTGGCTTCAGGCGAGACAACAAACGTGACATATAAGCATCACGCCTCAATCGAACTTGCTGAGAAGGTGATTGACGACGAGAACAAGTTGCTCAACGTTCTAGCGCACGAGTTTTGCCACCTAGCCAACTTTATGATCAGCGGCGTCACCAAAAACCCTCACGGCAGGGAATTTAAGGCGTGGGCAGCTAAGTGCTCGCGTGCCTTTGGCGATTCGCGCGGTATCCGCGTTACAACTAAGCACACGTACGAGATTGCCTTCAAATTCGTGTGGGGGTGCCCAGCCTGCGGCACTGAGTATAAACGTCACTCCAAGAGCATCGACCCGCGCCGTCACCGTTGTGGATGCTGCAAGGGCGTGCTCGTGCAGACCAGGCCAGTGCCCAGGCGGGCTGGCAGTGCGGTCGGTGGATCTAAGTTGACCGAGTACCAAACATTTGTCAAAGAGCAAATGATGGCGATACGGAGAGAAGCCCCGGGCATCCTCCAGAAGGAGGTGATGAGGACCGTGGCTGAGAGATGGGCCAAGCACAAGAAGGGCCTCGCAACTGAGGATGCCGTCGGAAAACATGATGTCGTCGACGGTGTCGTCCAGCAGATGACGCATATCACGCTTGAAGACTGAGGCTCGGAAGCCACTGTGGTCCGGGGATATTGTCTATGTGACCGGCGCAGGCGCGGCGGCGCGACGTGAGTCTCTTCCCCAGATAGAGAAAGTGCTGTTGATATTGTAAGCACAAAATGAATAGATCGAGACATGGATACGCCAGGCCACTTCAAAATCTGCTCACGGTGAACATAGCCCAGTTATGGAAACCAGCGACAGCTTCACGGGCATTGTGTGAAGCAACTCATTTCAAATACGTACCCCATAACATGCGTCGCTGTACGCGCGAGTATGTCAGCCCCCGCGCTTCCTACAGGCGCCGCTGCTGCAGTTCCTGTCCTGCGCAACAGCCAACTTGAAGCCGATTCATCCCCTGCCACCCGAGCACTTCCCCAGCAGCTCGGAGCCTATCCCCATGTGAGTGCGTCCATATCAAGGCTCCCCAAACAAGCCCCAGTCCTTGATTTTGAGGGTCTCCCAAATGTGAGCCGAGTATTCGACGGCATCGCCTATGAGCTTGCCTTGCTTTCCGAGCTCAAGATCAACGTCATTCTGGTTATATTCACCTTTGATGTGCGGAACGTTGATAGTTATCAGAATGTCCGTCTTATTGCGCTCGAGCCGCACGAGGGTCATGATGATAGCGGTAAAGTCGGGGGTCGAGGGCTGGTCGCGAGCTGGCCCGACCTTGGGCGTCTGAGTGGCGATGAGGGTGTAGGCAGGCGGCTTGCATCTGAGCATTTTTTTTCATACATCAGCTCTGAAAATTTTCTTACTGAATTCGTTTGGGGCCTTACTCGAGACGGGTAAACTCGGTCTCGGCCGTATTCCAAATCCTGACGGTATCAATGTCAGTGCCGACCATGTCCTCGAGGTGCGTCGTCATGGCCCGTCCGTCGATCTCAGGGCCAGAGCCCGATCCGCCAACACGCTCGGTGATGTCGAAGATGACGCTGGTGAAGCCATCCTTATCGATCCACACCTCCTGGTTGTCGGGAACGTCCCGCAACTTGCTGGCGTTCGAGTAATGGTAGTATCAAATTAGTTTAGCGAGGTCGGGCGGTGCCCAAGAACAACGGGCGCGCATTTGACTTACCTCACATCGGCAAAGTTGCTTGGCAGATCGCACACCATGGCGCCTCCATACAGCGGCGTACTCCAGTACTCAGGCATCGTCACCCTTTATTGCTCTGGGCCTCTGGAGGGGCAGCGAGCAGCGGGCGGCGACAGCAAGTCAGGGCGAGATTGGCTGAAGTGAGGAGAAAACGAGGGCCGACGTGGGATAGAAATGACAAGACATTGACTATAAATACGGCT
>KB853555.1:359-14901 GCA_000372705.1 Cerataphis brasiliensis yeast-like symbiont
ACGCTTCCGCATCTTCTGGCTCCGATGACCCTCCCGGCCTTTCGGCTTGGCATCTCCAGGATCCCCTGCTGTTCTCCTTCTCGAGCCCCACCCTTCCCTATTCGTCATCCGACCCGGGTGATCCCGGCCTCTGGCATTGTCATCCCCTGCTGTCCTCGTTTCCGAGTCCGCCGATCCCCTCTTCTGCGTGGGATCCTGAGACTGAAGCCCCATACTTGGACCCCGCATGTTTGGATCCCCGCTTGTTCTCCACCGTCGTCTAGCGGTGGAGAATGGCAGTCCGCATCGACTAGTTTTCTTTCCCTCGTCATTGGCATGAGCCGTCAGTGAAACATGCCAGCCAACTAATACATACCTACATGACAACAGAAATCATGAGCCCGTCTCCTCGGCCTCCGTACCGCTCGCTTCTGTTGCCTGCCGTGACTGGGAACGCCCCGTGCTCACCCCCTTCTCTCCATTCATGCCATCCCTTCCCTTCCAGTCCATGCAGTCTAGCTTCTCTCCTGTCTCTCTACCCCTGCTTCCTCTTCGCCGTGTCGGCTCCCAGGTAGTCGATGGGGTTCCGGCACAGCGGACACGTATTCTGGTTGCTCGTCTGGAACCAACGATACAGACAGGTGCGGTGGAAGGTGTTCTTGCACGTAGAACAGCGCTTGTCCGGCATCCGCTGGTCTGTCGAGATGATGCTGTAGCAGATGGCGCACTCACTCTGTCCCTTGAGCGCGCCCACCACGTTGCGTCGGAAGACCTGCAGCCCAGCCACGATGCTGCCGTGCGAAAAGGCGATGGCGCCCTGCGTCGTCATGATCCAGCTCTGCCACTTGCGTTCCGTCACCGCCACCCGTCGTAACCCGGCCACCGCCACCCCGCCGATGGGATAGTCGGCCGCCAGTCGGATGACAATCGTCGCCTGTGACTCGTCCACCTCGTATCCTGCCGTCACCTCGCCTACCGCCTTGGACACCTTGATGATGAGCTCCTTGTCCTCGCCGCTCGCCGCCGGCTCCTGGGCCGACGCCCACTGCTGCACCTTGTCGAGAGCGTCGGCCACGACCAGCGGTGAGAAGTACTTGGTCGTCCACGCCTCGACCGCCATCCGCGTCTGCTTCGACCGGCAGTCCGTATACCACGCCTTGAAGAGCCCGGGCACGTGCCTCAGCGTCAGGTAGTAAAGGTGTGCCAGAAGCCAGTGCATGCTCCTCTCTGACGTCTCCGCTTCCGCCAACTTCACGTCGTAAGTGCAAAAAATCTCTGGCCCCATTTTCTCCTTGTCTAGCTTCAGCGGCTGCCCTGCCGTGTGACCAAGCACGCCGACCAACAAGTCGAGCAGCGGCTTCACAAAGCCGCCCATCTTGACATGTTCCGTGAGGTCCTGGCACACCTTGTCCGACGAGGCCGAGAACGCGTCGAACACGAGCTTCCAGGACAAGAGGTAGCAGCGGATCGGCAATGGAAACAGCACCAGCGCTTCGTCCGTGTACTGCTCAACCGTCGGCGGGTTCAATAGCAGCGAGAGAAGCTCGTCAGGGAGCTGAGCATCTGAGGCACGTCAGCGGCATGATGCCACCACCGGAGGGGAGGGGTGCAAAAGGAGGGAGGGGGGGGGCCTGTCCGTGCTCGCTGCGGCTTACTTGTCTTGTCTAAAATCGCCTGAATCGACAGCTCCTCTTGCTGGGATGGTATCTTCTTATGCAGCATCGTAAAGGCCGCGGTCTGCATGTCTCGGGACGCCGAGGCGACAAGCGGGAGCAGCTCCGTCGGCTCTGGAAGACACGCCACGGGGATCTTTTCGACCTCGCGGCACAGCATCGCGTCCACAATCTCCATCGCTTGTGGCCCTTGCTCGCGTGGAATTCTCATCAGCTCGAAAAGGCCGTTATACTTGGCTGCGGATAGGTCTTTCAGCGCGTCCCCCAAGTCGTCGTTGGCGTCCTCGAGTTCTTCCAGAGCCCCCCACAGCTTCAGCGATGCGTATATGCAGGGGATGGCCTCGGCGAGCACTTCCCGACTTGCGTTCTGCCATAGTCCTATGCAAAGCCGCAGGCTCTTCTCCCATTGAGGGCCATAAACATCCTTGATACAGGGCAGCAGAAAGGTGAGAGCCCGGCAGATCTCAGCACAGAAGTCGGCATCCAAACTCTCCGGTTCTTCCGTCCACGAAATCATCTGCTTCACGGCAAACACGACTCGATTTTTGGCGATGGGGAGCTCGCCCGTCTCGTAAACCTGCGCGCAGCATGTGAGTAGGACCAGTGTCATTCTCGACCGGTCCCCCACAGGCGGCAGCACTGCCACATCGCTGACCAGCCGATTGGAAAAGTTGTTGATGGCTTTCGACGACCGGAGAGATTCCCCAAAGCCCGAAATCAGACCTGCCGCCACCAGCGCTGTCTTCGAGCTGTTCTTGAGAGTCTCAGGCCTCGGAAGGAACCCTTCCAGCGCTCTTGTCGCCCCTTGAATCTCCATGGCTGCCTGGATGAGATCTGCCAACGCTCTGGCGCTGCACACGCCCCGAGGCGTCAGTTCCTCGGCATCCGTCATCATTAGCTGCAAAAGGCCCACAAGGATGCTAGAGAGTCTTGTCTCGGACGCTTTATCTCGTTCGGACAGAGCCGAGGCAACAAATCTATTTACCATGTCCCTGGACGCGGAAACGAGCTCCTCCGCTTCGACGACGCTTGCGTCGTCTAGTGACGACCAAAGCCCATCTTTTCCGAGACATGCCACTTGATCGGAGGCCAGTTGTATCGACACGCATTGGAGATGAAGCAGTTCAGTGTGGAGCTGGGAGGGGAGGTTGACATCGGCAGGTGCCGCACTGAGGACTCGCTGCGTGTACAGGGCCATCCTGGCCGGTATCGAACGCCCTTGTCGATCTCTCGGCATGCGTGCTTGTGAAGTCGACTTGGTGCGAGCGAGCGTTACGGCGCCCCCAATGGCGCTCGTGACGGAAAGATGCGAGCTGACGGGCCGTTCCAGCAAAGGGGCCAACTCCACAAGCCATAGCTTGGTGTTAGGGAGTACATTTTCCAGAGGAACACTGCTTTCGATTGCCTTTCGGGCCTGCATTGTAAGAGTACCTATTCTGCGAACGGCTGTCAGCTATATTGGCATATGGCTGGCGGTCCATCTCACAGCAACTCACTCGAGAGATTGCTGACCGGCTCGATCCAGGTTTGCCCGTATGATCTCAATCACGGGCAGGACATCGCCCCCTTGGCTACCTAGAAGCGACCGTATCCTAGCCGCTGTCAGCGAGGCTGTGTTCTCTCCAGTAGTTTCCGTCAGGCTGAGTAGCCGGGAAACAAGTTCCGTGTGAATGGCTTCCTCCGAGGATAGGAGGTTAGGCTGTCTCTTCGCCAGAATTTCCAGGACCGTCAAAGTGCTTTCCGTGCACGCCGTTTCGCATCTTAGTAAAGCCACCATGTCACAGGCAACTTTCCGACCTGTATCGGCAGTAAGCGCTTGGCTCGAGACTGCAGTTTGCAGGACATCTCTGACGCTCTCCTTCAGGTTAGTCTCATCGCTGCACACAAATGTGGTTGCTAGAGTGCGAATTTCTTCCTGGAGCCTTTGGTTCGTGATTGCAAGCGGCGTTGCCTTCTCCTGAGAGAGTAGCTGTGAAAGCGCCTTATTTCGCAAGAACTGCGGCGAAAGGCCTAGGGCAGATTGCGTCCACAGCTGCCAGGTGTTCTCGTACTTTTCTCGTAGGCTTGGAACTGTTCCCAGCATATCAAGGCAAGAGAAGAGGCCATGAGAAGATGCCGACCCGGCCAGATTTTCCATGCCGTCGCTAGCAGTCGAAGCAAGAAAATGGACAAGTTCTTGTCCCGTCTCAGCTGCAAACAGATGTGATGCTGTTCTCAGTGCATGATCTAGTGTGAGAGCGGCACCTTGCAGCTTTAAATCCCGTTTTTTTAGAAATGTGATGCACTGCAGAATGACCTTCTCCGAGGGCCCTTTCGTACAGTCGGATATGATTCCCGATCTCTGGGGTTCGCCATGCAGCAAGCCTACGAGGCCAAACCAACGTTTACTATTCTCCACAATCCTCAACTGTGCGGCTCCGAACTCAGTGGATGCTTCAGATGGGGATTCGGCGATTTCTTTGCATAAAATGGCGCCGAGCCGGCTCCATTCTTCAGCTAACACATCAGCAAGGCATGAGGAGGCCTGCACCAAGCCAGAATGGATCTTGGCAAGAATGCTCGGGGGGGCGCTGAGGCCCGGCGGAACAGGTACGAGCTTGTCAGATGGGGGGAAGAGAGACTGCTCAAAGAGGGGCAGTAGGTGTTGTTTCGTCAGAACCAATTTGTTCTCGTCGGGTAGGACATTTAGACATTGCTGCGTGGCGTCGACGTAGCAGTTCCAGGACAGAGAAGCGTTCGAGCGTGGTTCATCCCGGTTTGTGATGCCGCCCTTGATCGAGGTTAAGAGATACGAGGCATCCTCGAGCGTCCACTTTTCTTTCGGAAGGGAGGCAAGAAGCTCGTTCAGGCATTCCCAGTACTTGGCAGGACTTCCTTGGGAGCCCTTTGCGATGAAGGCCCCGAGCCTCGAAAAGGGAGACTTCTTGTTTCTTGCATTGGCGGTCCATAGGGCGGGATCGTGTTGTGTCAGTTTGGTCAGGGCTTGCACATACTCTAACGCGGATCCAGACTGTGTGATCTCGAAGCCACCTGTGAAAAATGCCTGCTTGGCCTTGGTTGATTGTGCATAACAAAGGTGGTGGTCGAGACAGGTGAGTAGCACCTGGCATGTCGCTTTTCTGACCTGAGGATCCCTGAACGTGACGCTTTTCCACACAGCGTCTTGGGCAAAGAAGATGTCAAGTTTTTCGCGCGACTTTTCGACGACGTTGGTATCCGACTGGAGCAAGCCAAGGACTAGGGAGAGACTGGCCACCATAACCCTGTGGTACTTGGCCTCGGCATCCTCAGCGCTAGTCGTGCGCTCGTCGCTCAGTGAGTCCTGGGTTTCTTGGGCGGCTTCGATAGCGTAGTCGAGTATGTGGGACTGACACTTGCTCCAAAACATGACCACCTTTTCGTGCGTGTTGAGAAATGAGGACAGACTGTCCTGGGCTGTCCTGGCCACGGCTCGATCGCGGTCATAGAGCCCTGAAAGCCAAGGGCCAACGATTCTAGGAATATGCCTTTCCATGCGTTTGCGCGCTGATTTAATTAATTGGAGTTGCAAGCCATGGGAAAGTTCGCGGACGCGCCGTGAGCTGTCAACAGAGAGTCGAGGATATAGCTGGGCCTGCGGCGTGTAAGCGGGAGAAGTTGTCGGCGGAAAGGAAGAGCTTTACCCAGATGTCGAGTAGAGCCTCCTCGACGCCGGCTCCTTCGCCGAAAGGATGAGCAAGCACATAATGCACCAAGTCCTCTAGAGCTTTGCTCTTGGTCGTGCTGTCTTTTTTTGACATGTTCTTGAGCAACACGATGAGGTTGGGATCCGCGACGGCGCTGAAGGACGGTGGCTCGGCCAGGTAGGAAAGCGAGCTGGCATTGGATGCGCCGCCAAAACAGCCAGTCCCGGGAACGCAATCAAAGCGCGATATCCCGCTGTTTGGAGCCCGCAAGGCGCCCTTATTCGGCTTCATGATATGCGGCTTCGGCGACGGATGGCGAGCGGCAGCGCGAGCACCAGGTCGTGCCGAATGCGTATGATGTCACTGCTGCCATGGCTCGACCTGAAAATCGATGAAAAAAGAGTAGTTATATTAGTTATTGCTATTCGGACAGTAAACCCCACTTTTTACCAAATCTGGCCGACGCCATGTCGCGCCACACAAATGGACTGAGTGGTTTCTGGGTACGAAGTACTGTGGCAGCCACACAAAGTCTCGCCCGCATACGAAGTAGACACGCACGCTAACGCACACATAACAGGAGCCACTTGTTCGAATTCGTGATCTGGATGTCATCCAGGCACCTCATGGCCGGCTTCGCGTGCCTCAAAGCGAGAAAGTAAACCGCTCCTGGCACTTTGCCACGTCAGTCATCACCGTCACAAGCAGCGGCTTTGCTGCAACGGGAATCGCTTCCTCGGTCAAGTCAACAGACATCACAGCAGCATAATATCAAGCACGCCTGCTTAGCCCAGCCGGGGAATAAGCGGGCTGTCAAGTTAAAATTCAATCGAAAATGTTTTTTGCTAGAGCGA
The DNA here is from genome assembly GCA_000372705.1 of Cerataphis brasiliensis yeast-like symbiont. Taxonomy (NCBI): domain Eukaryota; kingdom Fungi; phylum Ascomycota; species Cerataphis brasiliensis yeast-like symbiont. Next base: position 6,531 of record KB853555.1, read on the forward strand.
ATTAGCCCGTCGTGACATTTATTTCCGTCACCAAACCCGCAACATTTGTCAAATAAAATATCTATCTCGTCGTCATCGTTCTCGTCTTTCGTCTCTTCGTTTCGTTTCGTCGTTCCCGTCGTTGGTCGTCAGAGCAGTTGATAAATGCCCACCTTCGCGGTCCCCGAAGACTTAGAATATTCAAGCACAGACTCATCTCAGTCTGATCAGTCTTTCAGAACCGCATCTCCCAGTTCTCCCCTTGCGCCCGAGCCGGACCTTTTATTCACCCCCAAAATGAAACACTATAACTCGAGTGATAACCAGCAGGCCGCCCCTCAGCGGCCTGTTGCCATAGATATTTTATTTGACAAATGTTGCGGGTTTGGTGATGGAAAGCATGTACTTCCAAACCTAAGGCGATTTGTTGTCAAATAAAATATCTACGAAGGAAAAAGAGAGAAGAAAAGAGAAATAAGTTAAAAGGCGCAGTCTCTCCAGGCTATGTTTGAAGCCATGGAGGCGCGCATAACGAATCGCCTTTTGGAGAGCATCGAAATCAACCGCATGGAGACGGACAACGATCAAACAGCGGCCACCGCTACCGCTGACGTTCCTGCGGCTTCTCCCGGGGATAGGAGGGATTCCGAGGATGCCAACCGTCGCCCACGCCGGGTTCTGCCGACCCCTCAGGACTTCAAAGGCGTGCGTCGCGAATATGAGTCCTGGAAGCAGGCCATGGAAAACAAGCTCCATGTTGACGGGCTCGCGATTGGCTCTGATAAGGCGAAAATAGCCTACGTCTACTCTACTTTGAATCACCTCAGACGTCTGCCATTCAAAGAGAGAGTCAAAAGTCCAATGAATCAATTTGAGCACCGGGAAACCGATCTTTCAAAGGCAGACTTACAGTAACCTCGAGTTGCGTATCCGCAATCCCCCCCTCCCCCCTCTCCTCTCGGCCTTCCACCCTGTTGCAGGGAGAGAGGGGCGCCGGCTATAAGGGAAAAGCGCACCTACAAGCTTTTAGCCTCCGACTTGTCTCGCCCCAATCGCATCCGTCAACCTCCTATGTTGGAAACACCAGGAACCTGTTCAAGTTACTAAGGAGAATAAGTAACCAATAGATTATCACGTATGCCGCTTTCTATGATTCAATGGCTCTGGCGAAAAAGTTTTTGGGGGATGACGTGCGCCATAATTTACACCCCAACGCCCCCAGCTTTCCCTTTCTTATATTCAAAGCTCTATTCAAAGTTTCCGTTTTGTTGTAGGCCCTCCTTCTCTCCCGAGATAAGCTATCATCGTCCGTACTCCCTCTACGCGCCGCACGTGTCAGGTACGCAACTCTATGCTTGCCTGCCGCAAATATTCTAATGCGCGTCACAATTCAGTCGGCCGCTAGTTCTTATACGTCTCCTTGATCTTCGTGTATAGTGCTGTGTCGAAGAAGTTGTAGTTAGGGTCGAGCTCGCAGAACGGGTGCTGCGAAAGGAGCACGTCGGCAGTAGGACGGTCGAATGGGTTCCTGCATGATTTCCTCTCCAGATCAGAACAAGCAGTCAACCAGGTTGATACCCTGAGGGCACACTCACACTTGGAAACAATCCATCATAAACGCCACAGCCAGCGGTCCCAACGTCCCTTGAATGTCCTCCGGGATGGGCGGCGTCTCTCCGTTGGCGATCTTGTAGATAGCGCCCACGGCCTCGTCTTTGCTCCACGGCCGACGCCCAGCAAACATCTCCAAAACAACGCAGCCCAGGCTCCAGATGTCAACCTTAGCGCTGTAGCCCTCGCCCTGTGACCGCACCACCTCAGGTGCCATCCAAAACACAGAGCCCTGCATCGAGTTGGTCTTGTCGTTACCGTATATATTGTCTGTTTTCTTTGAGATGCCAAAGTCGCTGATCTTGCACGTGCCGTCCAGGTCGAGTAAGATGTTGTCCGCCTTTAGGTCTCTATGCAGAATTCCCTCGCGATGTAGATATGCGAGCCCCGAAAGCGTCTGTCGTGTCAAAGATGACACCACCGACTCTTCGAACTTGCCGTGTTTGCGCAGGCAGGAGCCGATACTGCCGCCCGAGATATACTCCAGGAAAATGCTGATGCTCGCCTCCTTGCGCTCGCACCCCAGATACTGCACAATGTTGACGTGGTCCAGGTGTTGCATCATGTCGATCTCCTGGTCAAGCCCGCCCACCAGCTCTCGCATCTTGCTCTTATCGCCTCCCGCCGCTTTTGCGTTGACCTCGACCTCCTTCACCGCCAGAAATTCGCCCGTAGTTGCGTTCATGCCCAGATAGACACGTCCGTACGTGCCCTTGCCGATAAGTTGACCCTTAAACCAGCGGAACGTCGTCTGGCGCCTCAGCAGCGTGTCTTGCGGTATCTGCGGCATCACCATGCTTCCGCGCTGATCCGGCCGAATTTGTACGATGTTAGCATTGAACATCTTGGTGCTCTTGCGGCGCATGATACTCGTGGTCGACTTGTCCACACTCTGCGACGTCGTCGTGTACCGCTTGTTAGCCTCGTGTGCACCACGGGCCACCTCGCGGATCGACTTCATTCGTCCCAAGCCGCCCGACCGCCGCAAGCTCCGATGTGCCATCGCCTGTCCTAACGCCATTCGCTGCTGCTCCGACGCTTTAAGTGTCGACTCGTCCGAGCCCAGAGTGTCGCCATCGCTATACATCGACGTCTGTCGCGGAGCCTGGTCAGTCGCCGAAGCCGTGGGGCCGGATCCCACCGATACGGGGGCTATCGCCGCGGCGCCCGCCATTCTCATGGCATTCCTCCACTCTATGTGCTCCTCTGGTTCCAGTGATGGTGACGGAGCTATCTCCCCGGCACTATCTTCTAGAACAAGCTGGTCTAGATCCAAGTTGGGGAAGAAATCATCGAGATTATTGAGCAGATCATCTGTCGGTGGTCGATTTGCCCACACGTCTTTCTCTACAAAAGATTTTCGTCTGTTGATTCTGCTATCTTTGTCATCAGAATCCCAGCCTTCAGATCCCGGAGTCCCAGGCGTTTTTCGCGAGCTCGTTGCCGTCCTGGCACTGTTGTTACCGTCGTTGCTTTCGGGTGTCGCAGCGCTTCCTATCGACTGCGGCGACGTGAAGGACACAGACTGTGTCTTTTTTGTTGGTAATGTGTTGAGTGTCAGGTTTGGTCGTTGGCCATGGCCCATCGCATCTGTCGCCGTCTTATCCTTCGCCATCCCGACTATAGGGATGACGAAGAGGCCGTCGTCGGAATCGGAATCGAAGTCGGAGTCTTGCTGGCCGACCGACGGGGGGGTGAGGAAGCTCACATTGGTTTCTTCGAAGTCCAGGTCTGGACCATGGGATTTGCGTCTGGAAGATGAGTCGGTAGAGCTAGTCAAAACATTTGACTGCATCGTGCTAGGACTTACATCTCCTGGCGTCGAGGGACGAGGCCCTACACCAAGTTCCTTGGCATGTGATATACCGTCTACCGGTCGGGCCGGTAGCAGCGGTGTTCCTCCAGGAGAGTAGTCGGGAACATGGAAAGACAAATTTCCAGGGCCTCGCGTCACGCTTCCTGGTGAGCCGGATGGCCTGGGGCTACCCTCGTCTCTGCCAGAGTGGCCAAAGTATAAACCGGATAGTGCCTTCTTACCTGGCGGTTGCATTCCGCTGTCATTGGCTACTGAAGCTGTGAGTCGGTTAGGCGAGGCCATTTGAGGACAGTTGACGGAGGACTGCCCGATAGCCCCAAGGTTTCTTCCCATGGTGACTATTAAGGAGCCAATTTGGCCCGTGGCACTAAGAGTGGTCGGGCCAAATTTGGCCTTGCAGCCACCGTCGAAGTCTTCGCCGTCGCCAGTGGAGTTTGAGACGAGATGTCTCGATGACGCGTGGCTATCCGATATCGACGAAGTCTGTCCGGGCTTTCTGCTCAACGAGTTTGCCATAAGAAGAGTCGCAGATGGATCGCTTGGGGGTGCCGGGGGCTTTCTCTGTGGGAAAAGTTGCTCTGGCCGCTTGTCCTCGAAGGGAGAGTCTCTAGGCTGGTCAAAGTCCACGTTGCGAGTACCCACAATCCCATACGCTGTCATCATCTCGCCTGCCGTCGGACTCTCTCTCTTGTTCGCTTGTTTTCTCTTGGCCAGGTACTTTCGCTGCTTGCGTTCAATTTCCGCTTTGTACTCGTTTGCCCGAACCAGCGTCTCATCGTCAAGCTTATCCTTTGGTAGCATGTTGGATCTGGATGTCGGCGGCGACGAGCTTGACCGCCGGCGGCCGTCGAGTCGTGCGTAGGCCTCCTCGTCCAAGCCAGGGGTGAGATATTCAGGCGAAAGCGACGTTGGAATGCCGATATCGGTTGTAGGACCCCTCCTGTCACTTCCTCGAGCCACGAAAAACTTGAGCGCCCCAGAGGCATCGGCCCTAACGCGCTTGTTGATGACAAGTTGCTGATCATCCAGAGGTTCGGCATGGTCCAACTTTCCGAGCTCCGTCGCATAAATGAAGAAATTGCCTGTATCATTCAACCCCAGGTTGGCATAGACGACACGGCGAATTTCCGCGGGCGAATCTGCTTCGGTTATGTCACACATGCGATAAGTCCAGTGATCCATGGTGGCCAAGACATAGATCTTGCCTGTGCTGATTCGCTTGGTGCTATGATGCGGGGTGAAGTCATCATTGTCTTGAGTGCCAGGACTAGATCGTGGAGGATCCCAATAGATTTCGGCGCCGTTGGCGGAGCCAAAGCCCGACGCTGGCGTCTTGTGAATTGCCACAGGTGAGTCGGGAGAGTCAACTTCGGGGGAAGGGAAGGATCCGTCATCTTTAGGCCGCTTCTTGCGAGTTATAAAATTGAGGAAGCTTTTTGAGTCCTTGCTCGAGTTGGCGCCATCTAGGTGGGTCAATTTATCGGCGAAGTCAAGTGATGAGTTTTTCGATCGTACATCGGAGGCATGACTTGCTGGCGAAGCCGTGTCTCCAAATTTCAGGCCACTGGATACGAAGAGCCCGGCGGCTTCGGGCGGAACACCTGAGCCATATATAGCGACGTTGGAGGAGACTGAATCGGTGCTGTTACGAGACCGGTGCCCGACCCTTGCGGAGCCATGGTTTGAAGCGATAGTGGTAGGCATAAAATGGGCGGCCTGGGGGACAGGGCTACCGCCAGGGCTCTCTGTACGGCTAGAAGCGTCCCGCAAGTTGGCGCCTTCAGCAAGCTCATGAGAAATAGGGCTGAGACGTCTGGATGACTCCTTATCGATGTGTGTCAGGGCCAAACGGTGGATGGATTCGGAGTTCACAGCGCCATTGTTGACGCTAGGCGCTGTCGTTGCCCGCGACGGAGGAAAAGGTCTTTCGATGACGTTCAGAGGAGTCTAATTGTGGGTTAGCGCAAGAGATTCTCAAACTTATAGGTCCAAGGCGAGGCTCACGTTGGGGGAGTCTGTCGGGTCGGTGCCGGCACTGGGCAAGTTATTGCCGTGGCCGGTGGAGGAAGATTCCTTGCGCATGTGGGGGGGTTTTCCAGTAACAATGCTTCGAATCAAACGTCGCATACGCTTTCCTTCTTCCCGCTCGCGCGGTTGATCCCACCCGGTACCGCTGCTGGTGCACTCCTGGGCCAGGCGCGGGTAGACCTTTTGGTGCATCATACCAAAGTTGCCGCGGCCGCCATGGAGGCTACCCAGCTCGAGAAACTGTACGCCATGTAGATTAAGTACCTTGAAAGTCTCCTGCCAGTCCTTTGAAAATTGATTTTTGGCCAGCCAAATCAGTACGGTGTCAAGTGGCCATTGTGCGGCCACGTCAGACGGGATCAAGCCACCGGAGGTGGCACTGGAAGCGCTGGAAAACCCTCTCGAATGAGAGAAAACATGGAGTCTGTCCCTTGTGCTGGCCTCACCCAGAGGCTTATTGGAGCTGGCGTCGTTGCTGCTCTGGACGGCGGTCGTGTGCCATGAGCTCTGGGTAGTCGAGTCGCCAACTCCAAAGGCCGGGATACCAACGCCCTCGCCATACGTCTCACCGGTAGGAATATAAGTGGCGCTCATAGCATCATTAACCCGTGGCGGGGGGGGGATGGCGACAGTCTGTCCGGCAGCTATCTGGGCGTGTAGTTTCGGGTTGTAAGGCTGGTGCTGGGCGGCGGAGAGCGGCAGCTGGAGCGGCATGGCCGGGCGAGTGTCGTACATTTGGCCATATCCGCTGTACCATCCCGGCTGATGAGCCAGGACGCTGGTAATAGGGAGGCCTGGCGGAGGCCCAGGGGGAGGCGGAATGGTAGCACCCGGTGTACCAGGAGCGTATCTCGGCGGTGGAGGCGGGATGCCCATCATATTCGCCATTGGAGCGCTCGAAATTGGCGGCGGCGGAGGAAGCTGGAAAGGCCGTGAGGTATCGTTGCCTGAGACATGTCTTTGCCCGCCCTGATACATGGCGAGCGACGGATGGCAGGGTCACGACGGCTCGGCCGACGCCGGCGCGACGAAGCGAGCCAGGAGGGAGAGATCGGGGCGCGCAGGACGAGACTTTGGTTTGCAAGGCGGAGTTCTATCAAGCCTGGCACTCCAAAATAATTGGCCGCTTGAAGTCGAGAAGTCCGAGGCTGATCAGGCGTGGACGCCGGAGGCTCGGGGGCAAGATGTCGGCGTCACATGTGGTGCGCGTAAGGAAGGGGTTGGGTTTTCGACAAGACCGGTGCGGCGGCGGTAGCGGCAGTGAGAATACGATGACAGCGTAAAAGGCCACGTACATGAATATAGCAAATAAGAAGCAAAATTGGAGAAGAGAAGTAGTTATTAGTTATGATAGGGCGCGCGGAGAAGACAGTTGAGGACTTGCCGGGCAGACAAAGACCGGAGCAAATTCAATCGAGGTTCAGGTCAGAACGACCAGCCAGAAGACAACTTCGGGTGTTAATAAGCAAGCGGGTCTGGGTAGCGGGGTCAGATGCCAAAGCTCTAACCAATGGTAAGCTTCGATATGCCAACAGGTCTGGCTAAAGTGCACACAAAGTGGGTCAACTGTGGCTTAGCCAGGCTGCGGGGACGAGTTACATTCTGTATGGGCGCATCCCCTAGTCAAACCCAGTAACGCCGCCGCGTTTCGATTCCGGGCCACCTAGCATAGGTGTAAGAGAAGTTCGCCGATTTACAGAGAGTTCGACCCAAAACATCTGAGAGTATCGAGCAAGCTTCCCTCTTAAATTTTTTTTTCGGGTGGGAATGATGAAGGTAGGGCTAGCGCTTCGGAGTTGCCGTGATCTCAGTAGAACTCCCGTTGAGGATACCCGTTGGCTGGGACAACAGTACATGCGGTGGCCGCATAACTTGGATGCGCAAGGCTTTGGCTCTGTGACGGTCTATAAATACCGTGATGATTTCCAAGCGTAGCGGAACGAAAATCTCTCCAAGAAAGAAGAACTCTTGACATCTCAGTATATTATACTTTGAATTCGAACCTAAAGCTCTAAGCCCTCTGCACAAGTCCTTGTCACATTCACAGTGCCATTTTCGTGTCTTGTCCAGCGGTCATAAAGTCTCAGAACCTGTTAGCACAGCTTCTGACCCAGGAATTCCCATCTTGGCCAGAAGCCCATGCTGCTGCCACCGCCCGCGCAGTCGCGACCGTGATACGGTCGAAAATGCTTGACGCCCAGTCTATCTTCGTCGCTCTATGGACCGCAACTTCATTGACCAGGCTATCATTGGAAAGAAAAAAAAAGAACTATCAAGACGAAGTGTCCCTGGCACCTAAGCTTGGCTCTCGACACGGTCAGAAGCTTGTAGAAACTGTTACGGGGCGACCACGAGCACAACCAGTAGTCACGACGTGTGTTTGACAACGCACTCTGCCGAGCGCAACTAACTGTACGGAAACGCGGCTATATATATATACTCCAAGCCTGCTCTTCAGATTTCTGCCTGGGATATGAACCCTTACCGCCGGGGATCTGGGCCGAAATTGCCGGGCACTAGCCCTGGCGTTCAAGCCCCAGGGTCAACAAGCTGCTGAACCCCTGACAGAAACTATCACAAACGTTACCCCTCCTCAGCACACAATCACGAATTTACTACGCCAATGGCACAGGCCAAATACCCAGCCGATGTCATGCAAAGTACGAAAAATTCATTGTCGAGAATAATAATATCGGCATCAGGCCGGTATTCTTAGCCTAGCGGCTCCGCAATCATGGCGAAGACCCTGATCTAGCCGGCATTACTGCAAAGCAGGTGTCTAATGCCCTTGCCTGTCATCGTCGCGAAGAGCTCGCTGGCCGCAAGCCTCTGTAGTTCCTGTATGACGAGCTCACCGGATCAGAAAACTTCATTTTTGCGATCTTCGTGATCATGAAAACCGCCTCTCCTGCCCCTTCGTCTCGCCGCGGAGCGGCT
>KB853558.1:3825-14571 GCA_000372705.1 Cerataphis brasiliensis yeast-like symbiont
TACTCGTCGTCGGTCTATTTCTCGTGTTCCTACCCGCTGGACTAAAGCCGTTTCCCTCTCCATCTGGGCTGGAGACACGAGTAGTTGCGTAGCACGTGTGAAGGCACCCGCTCTTGTTATCTTAGACCAGCGCTAAATTCAACTCAAGTATCGACGCAGGTATTTTCAGTCAATATCGGGAATTCTCCAAATACTTCAAATGCTTGACAAACCCTTGTGGGAAGCTGAATTGGCTCTCTGGGCGTATGTGCAATATCTGATCAAGCTCACCAGCTCCGAGCTATAGGGTATGTGGTCAAAGTTGACGCTATCCGCATACTCAAACTTGAGTATATTGAGTTGAAGTCAGCGCTGTCTTAAGATGAGCAGGAGAAGCAGGGTGCCATGATATAATCCGCATGGACTTATTCCGTCACGGCATAACGCGACACTTGGACATAAGAACACGTCACAATCTGTAAGGATCACAAAGATCCAGCGCGATACAGAAGAACCTGGATCAGTCAAGATCAGAATGGTTGACACACACACACCCCATCTACTAACTCAGCCATGAGGATACTTTCAGGCATCCCATTTACACCTCGGCATCTCAATCAATTCATCTCCGATTGCTCTGCCACTTTCAAGCATGAAAGCACTGACTCGAGAAACACAATGATACAATGCTCAAGCAACCTGAAATGCTTGCAATGCTGTGCCAGAAGAACAACGTGAAGAGTTTTAGCGTGGGGTGCTTAGGAGGCTGTAGGGTTGTATTGACAATCGCAACGCAAACAGCCAAAGTTCCGAAAGAGTCTTTCTACCTTCATTCGCTTGAAAACAGCACGTAATTTCCAGTGTAGAGAGGCTTTGCCGCCAACCGTGCTGATCTTGCCTAATTTAAGCTTATTTTGTATCTCGCTAGTTGCACGGACTGTATAAGCGCGAAGCAGTGTTGCCGACCAGACTCGCGTAAGGATGAATAATCGTACCCAAAAAACTACTGAGGTCAATCTGGCCACCTTGTGGCCTGCTCTCTGCAGACTGCAGAGGGGCTTGTGAGAGTGCAAGTAAATGCAAATTATACTAGAGAAAGAAACCATCCCCGCCGCTTGCGTTTGGTGGATGCCCGTCTCACGTGATCAAGCCTTCATCGTCGTCTGCCTGATGCCTCAGGCATCCAGTGCATTCGCGGTTTCTTCACTATCCTGGTGGCTTAGCCCGAAATTATTTTAGCTCGCGCAACAAATCAGAGATCTAGCAGGGCTTGGGGGAAAAAAAAAAGCTAGCGTCTACCTTGGCTGCGACCGGGCTCATCATCCAGCTTTATCCCATGATTTACCTTCTTCACGGCGACGGCTTACTCAAACTATCATGAGTTCTCGTCAGGAAGATTCCAATGGCTTTGATCTTGAGAAGCTCAACGACCAAGATAAGGCCGAGTTGCGTCAGTTTGTCGCCAAAACGCAACAGCGGACGCAGATCCAGTCCCGTGAGTGATCAGCTTCGCTGCCACCCACATGTCCGCATTTGCGTCCTCCACCTTCAACCGCCTTCTACTAACAGCGCATTTCATCTGCCCCTCCGATTCCTGTCTAATTTCATGTCCCCAGAGACTCACAAGTTGACGCAAATATGCTGGAAGAAGTGCGTTTCGGGCAGCATCAAGAACGCCCAGCTGGGCCGCTCCGAGGAGACTTGTCTGACGAACTGTGTCGAACGCTTCCTGGACCTCTCCCTCGTCACCGTGAAGCACCTTACCAAGGGCACGGAGTAGCCATCATGGCGCAAAACCCATGACACAATTAACCTATAAGCTAGGGCAGGCGGTATGATACTGGCGAGAATGGACTATGGAACAATTCACGGAGAGAAGAATCGACCCGATGTCAGGTGCTCAGTACGCTTCCTTTGTTTCAGCTATCTCGGCCAGGCATAGGACACGCCATCATCGGAAATCAGCTCGGAAAGAAAACCATGCAGAGTCAACGAACCTTTACGTAGATACTCTTGAATGCTCCATTATTGGAAGAACCAACGATACGTATTACTTCCTGACTCCAGACCATACGTCCGGTCAAATGAAAAATACGACCGCCCAGAATGATCTACACCAACGATAGCTTATTCGCCGCAATGTCAAGAGCATCCACGTCGGGAGTCAGACGGGCGTACGCCTTCTTGGAGCCATCCGGCCTGCCAATACGGTTAGCAAAGAAACCAGTCAGGAATGATCATCCGATCTGAGCGTACCTGATGAGAGTGTTAATTTTCACAGTATCGATGTCGTAAAGTTTTTTCAGGGCCTGTTTAATTTGGGCCTTGTTGGCTTTGACATCGACGATAAAGACCAGAGTATTGTTTTCTTCCATCTTCTTCATGGCGCTCTCGGTATTCAAAGGATGGATGACGATCTTATGTTCATCGAGGCGAGGAAGATGAGGAACCGACTTCCGAGGATACTTGGGAGATCGAGAAAGAACCAAGGTCTTGGGCCGGTGAAATGAGGTGCTCGTCCGGATCTTGCGGCTTCGATGGGAGTGTGTCTAAAGAGAAGTAACAAGGTATTAGAACTGAAGGCTACTCGTGACTGAATCCTAGGAACCAAGACCGTGACTTACACCCTTGATGACAGCCTTGGCAGCGGCGTTTGCTTGCTTCGTGCCCTTGGGAGCGGCTGCAGCGTATGCATCAGCAATCGCTCTTCATAAAAAAAGAACTCGCAATATCTGCTGCTGCATGATGCGACGAGCTGGAGGGAATCGTGCAAGCCGCTGCCGGGCCCTGGGCGAGCCTTGCAAACGCCTTGTCGGAGAGATCATCGGCGTGTAATTCGATGCTTTGCATTTCGGCTGCCTCCCCAGATCATATCGTACCTTTTTTGCCCTTGACAGTGGTGTCCTTGCCGGTGGCCATTGCGATTAATGTCGTGCGCTCACGAGGGGATGCGACTGGTCCACAAGGCAAAATCAGCTTTTGCGCTGTGAGAAGCAGATCAATGTGGGCAAAAGAATTTCAGCCTAGGGCTTCGGCCAAACTCCGCCCCACCGTCTTATCCACCTTTTTTGCCTATCACGTGCCGTGGCGTAGCCTCGGCCAGAGGATCCGCGGCTGGATACCGGGATGGAGTACAAGCGCGGATATCACGTGGTTTCGGCGCGGCAACGCGCGTTCAAGAGCCTTTCCGGCAAGCTGAGCGTTGTAGGGACGAGGCCCCGAGGTCGCCGGTGGATCGGCCAATTCCAGAAACTGCGGTGGAGCTGGGAGAGATGCTCAGTGCAACAGCAATAATGAGATCACGATCGTGAGCGTCATACAGTCCAACAGATATGATCAATGATTTGACAGTTTTCCAAGCAAATTCTTCCCCACAGAAGACCATCTATAAAGTCGACAGGACCGTTCACACAGAGTCATGTGAAATTACACAACTAAAAGCCGGTAAACGCGGCCAATGGGAATGCCAGGGCAGATGAGCAAGCAAACCATGGGCGTTCAGTAGCCGCAGTGGCCAAGTTAAGGTGGCCAAACCATCTACTCTGACGCAAGTCTGACAGGCGCGGTATATTGACGCCCCGACGAGCGAGAACCTGGACGAGTGGTTAGCTTTTGCCGAGCTTCAGTCACGCGTATTCAGGGCCAAGGATATGTGTCAAATCGTACGTGGAGGGAAAGCGCGAGCAGGCCGGCGAGAATGATGGCGGTCCGCGAGAACAGCGCGAGTAGCAACCCTGCGGCGAAACCTGTCAAGTGAAGACGAAAGAGTCAGTGACTAGGTAAGATGATTGATCAAATGAAGGAAGATATGCGACGGTGGTAACGCACCACTGAAAGCTCCACTTGAGATTTGCTGGGCAATCGACTGACGACTACTACGATCTGAAGTGTCCCAGGTTTGGGTTGATTGTGACGACTTCACTCCGACTGGGAGGAGAGAGTTGAAGCGCACATCGGGCGGTCGTAGTGTTACTGCGCTTGTAAAAGCACCGATACCGCCAGCGAGCAAAAGGCATTTGGAGATTCGCGATGGAAGGCAGGGTCGAGCGAAATAGATCATGGCATGCTACGCCTTGGCTTTCCACTTCTTTTCAGAATATGCCTTCCGACTAGAAAGAGAGGTGGTTAATTAGGATAGGTGTTCTGGCCACGTTCGCCTATTCAATTAGTTACTCCTTGCGGTTTTTAGGCACTATGCTTGTCACGGGCTGGGCCCGAGACGTACTCCCATGGCTTTGCCACGGAGGACAGATCATGGCAGGAGCCGAGGTTGTGCCGAGCCGGAGTGGGCCCGGGTGCTACGGGCTGACGCCTGTGGGCCTCGGGCCTGGACGAACGGGCGGAGCGGAGTTCCCCGTGGAGGTTTCTGCATCGTGCTTTTGGATGGCTGGGACGTTGGTCGCGGTTGCGCGGATGGCTGGCAGAGTGAGGGGATGGCTCTGTGTATTTAGACTACGCTTTGCGCTGTAGCAGAGCGGGAGTATTCTTTCCTCTTCATAACTAGAGTGAATTGACGACATTTGGTCTAGTTTGGGTGCCTTCAAGCCCCTTCTGCGCGCTCCGTTGCACCGGGCGGGTGCCGACTCTAATAATAAATAGACCCAGAATTGACCTCTTTTGCCTCTTCATCTTGGATATTAGTGAATAGCTTTTAGCCAAGGGCGGAAATGGATAAGCAACCTTTTTTGCATCCTCTCACAGTGCTAGACACAAAAGTTCCCGTCAGCGTCTTGAAGAGATGCACTGGTACTTCGTAGCTTTTCCTTCATTAAAGAAAATTCGAATGAACTAAGCCTTATCTAATTGTTGAAAAACGTTCAGCATTTTCTACGCGAGAAACGAGTGTAGTTGTTGATATTTCATCGTATTGGGCTCTAGCCCTGCGCTCCAGAGGAGCATGACACGTATGGAGGCAGCTAGAATACAAACCTAGTGCCCGACTTCCTTCCGCGATACACGCCAGTCCTCGGGTTAGATGGGTAGAGGCGCATTTGCCATGACGAGCATGAACTGATGGAAAACCCTCTCGGGAAAACCTCAGAAATCTCTCTTGCACCCATTTACCTTACGGCGGGCCACCGGGCACACATTCTCGGGGAAAAACCCTCACAGAATGGTGGGGGGAGCGGGATTCGAAGAGAAACGAGTGTAGTCCTAGTCACTTATTTGTGTTCGTTACGTCGTGCCGGCGCACAACACGTGATGACAGAGATCTCATGCCATTCTCCCGGTCTGGCAGCTAGTGATACCGCATAATCTGAGAAAGGACTCATGCCGTCGAGACAGGGCGATCCGTGGTGGCGCAACGCGGCGTTCCAGCGGCTGCTGTCGTGATGGCTGCCGTCGTGATGGCTGCTGTCGTGATTTGGGGCGCCTTAAACTACACTCCTCCCCCAACCTCTCAAGAGTGACGTGCCAAGTATGACGCGCTATGACACGTGATGTGACGCGCTACTAGGAAGACGTGACGTGTAGGGAAGGGTAGAAAGGCGTCGAGGTTGCTCTTCCTCTTATTCTTTTTCTCTCCTTTCTTTCTCTTCATTTTTTTGTCTTTGTCTATGTAGCCAATACAAGTAGTTATTTCTTACTCAGTTGGCGCGTGCCGTCAAGGAACCCGACAAGCAGACGGGCTATCTACCACCCTGCCCTCCTCTGCTTTATTCACGGAACCCTGGGAGCAGGCTTGCGTATCCCTGGCACCGCTTGACGAATCGCGAGGCTCCCCGGCCAGTAAGTACTGCTGCTCTGCCGGTTAGGCCAGACGTTTTGTGCTGGCAGGCGAGTTGAGGGTTCATAGTCAAGTTGGACGACGTATTCTCCTTGTACTGGGAAAAGAGCAGGTTGGTGGTACCGTGATTGACGATGAGTTACAACACTGCAGGGGGGGGGGCTTGAACGAACTTGAATCAATATCAATTCGATTAAAGGCGGGCTCTCACTGACTATATCAACCGTTGAAATGTTGTTGAAATGTTGAATTGGCAGTTTAGTCACTCTACGGAAGGGATTGAATGTTGATGGATTTAACACAGCCTTTTAGGCTTGGTATGGCACGTGCCGTGAACTCCACGAGCATACGACATGCTCCTTAATTGTCGCTTTGCGCCACAATGAAGCCTATAACTGAGCCGAGGTCCATGTCAGTTATAGTGTGTCCTTTAGCGGAGAACCAATGCCGGGAAGGGCCCTCCATATCTCCTTCGATGGGGTAAAAACAAGCCGGTTAACTATCCCGCAACATCTGCGAGTAGTTGCTCATTATTAACTACTCCCTTGATTACGTCGTGCAGCCCGTGACATGGCCTCTCGCCCCCCTTTGCCCAAAAACTTGACGACTTCGCCACTACGACTCACCAGAGGAGCGAGACAACGCCGCCACCTTCTTGCAGATGCCAGATTTCGCCGCGTTCAACGCGTTAGCTGTCAAATTTCATGTAGTTGTCGATCATTGTACGGCGGGTGCCATGTACGAGGCCAAAACCTGGTTCGATGCAAAATGTCATGCTTCCGGCTGGCCCATCGCCTTGCTCGTGCTCAGCTTGAGCCTGGCCAATTGCCTCGATCTTCGACTTGTTAAAACTTCAGTTAAGATTGCCTCCAAACATCATTCGTGGCCATGTTGGCTGCTTCTCTGGCTAAGGGGCTTGGACGGCACCGCGCAAAGATCAAATTCATCGCTCCAAATGAGCACCGTGACAATCGCAGAATGGGGCAAGCCATGAACAAAAGCGAGCCAACTGTGGCTCTCGAGTCAGGGCCATGATGGGCTAGCGGTAACTCAAATAGCCAGAAGAGCTCCCGGGCCATGACTCTTACTTCAACTTTTAGTACGCAAGCAAGCCGCCCCAGGCCTGCGGCCTCGATGACACTTCCGTCGCCTATTCCCGCAACCCTACGGACCAGGGAATTATTACCTGGGCTGCCGAGCTCGTTCCGTCGTTACCAAGCCCCTATCGTCCGCTCTTACGTGTCGGACCTTGTGGCGATGCGTGGTCGAGCTCACGCCCATCTCTTTAAGAGTAGAGGCAACTGGTGCGTGTGTGCGGTATTGGAGACTGAATATTGGGAAAACGGTAAGCACCATACTACGACGCCTCCTAGGTGATCACGGATTATTTCATTAGGGGCTGTTCCTTGTTGGCATCTTTCAAAATCGTATTCTGACTTAGGCCAAATACGCCAGAGTCCAGCTCCTCTCCAAGCATGTGAGATAGAGAGGACGGGTTTTCGAATGTCCTTCCGAAAGTCGCTGAAACGTATGATGTCGGCAACGGTTAAAGTAGAGGACATCGATCCAAGGGATGAGGGCGGAATACGGTACGGACCCGGCTTAACCATATCAGTCGGAAAAGAGGGAGTTTGGCGCGGGACGAAGCTAGCCGACTGGTCAGCTGGCATCTCTCCCCCTCCTGCATCGCACATGCAGCAGGCCCAGTTTGACTTGTCTGGGGCGGCTCACTTGGACACTAAATTGCCAAACAGCACGCATTGTCAAGATCGGGGGCGGAAAATGGGTCATGTCAAAAGGGAAACGGAAGGATGGACGCTCACGGGCCTTGGCCTGGCTATGCCAAGAACACAGGGGGTTTGCTGAGGGAAAAAAAGAGCCGAGTCTTCCAAGGTATCCGGGATATCGGGGATATACGGAAAACTGTGTCAGTCTCTTCTCGCAAACCCCCTTTTTTTGCCTTTGCATCATTTTCCTCCTCCAGCTTGAACATCAAGTGAATGGCTTTGCAAGGCCCCCTTGTTTCATGGGTAACTCTCGCTCATCTCGAAGAGCCCCTAGGTACCTTCGAGTGGCGGCGCATAGGCGTAGTTGAAATCAATGAGGCCGTCAAGCATCCAAATTTGAGATTCAAAGTCGTTTCCGGTATCGCCGTAGCCCATACCGCCTCCAATCATGCTATTGGAGCCCGAAGCGGTTGCCGACAGGCCGGTAATACCTGGCGTTAGTGCGCCATTCGTGTTCAACAAGTTGTTGGTGCTGGAAGAAGGCCCATGCGGCGGCATCAGGGTGCTGTCGAGCTGAGAGGACGAAGATGATTCATTGGCCGAGTCTGGATTCGTCGGTTGCTTCATACCTACCGTGGAAGTTAGTATGGGGCTTGTCTGGGGATGCCGCTTCAAGTCCAGGCTATCTTTGGAGACAAGAGAGGAATGGTCCTTACTTTCTAACGAGCCCCTCCCTGCCGACTGATATTCCTCTCGCCAGCGCCAAACCGAGTCAAAGACGAGGCTCATACTGTGGCGGCAGCGCACTTTGAGTTGCAGGCTGTCGTCAGCCTGAATTGCCGAATCGTCGTTTTTCAGGACGTGGTTTCGCTGATTGCCGAGGCCAGCCCCGCCCCACATTTGAATCATGAGTTCAGCAAGCCGATATTGCAAGTCATTGTGGACGACGCTCGTGGCCCGAATGGCCTGGACAGCGTGGTGGAACAGAGTGCGAGCCCGGTCGAAGTCGATGGCCTTGCGGAAAAAGGACCGCATGAGCTTAAGCAGGGTGAAGGCAGCAGCGACGAGCATTTGTTGCAAGTAGTTGGTGGCATGATTGAGAATGGTGCCGCTCATGGTGTCGCGTGGAGACGTAACCTTATCGACCTCGAGGATCTCGTCGAGAAAACTAGTGGCCGCTCGCCAGAGCCCCAAGAGGTCGTCCATGTAGCCGGGCGTCTTGCTGGAGTCGAAAAAGCCGGCCAGGCGCATGTGCAGGCCGGCGGCTCGAAGATGCAGGTGCACGATGGGCCCGAGCTGCTGTGACAGTATTGAGGCCTGTAACTCGCCGTAGTCTCGACGATAGACCCTCATGAGGATGGCACGGTGCTCGTCTCCGGCAACGCCACGAGGGTCACTAGCGTTGCTGTACATCTCCTTGGACACCTTGTCGCAGAATCGCTCAATCTGGAGTCTGGCCTCGAGCTCTCGAGACAGGTGTAGGGCCGGGTCATCGCCGGGCCGCAAGGCCAGAGTCCAGTCGTACAAGGTCGAGGCAGGCTGCCCATAGCCAGTGCCGACATTCTGGGCTACGATGTTGCAGACGGCCCAGGTAGTAACGCGGTCGTGCAGTTGTTCCTTGTCCAAGTCGACGAAAACGCGAGAGAAGTCTCGGATGTGATTCGGGCGGTGCAAGCCGATGCCCGTGGCCGTCTTCATCATGACGCCACACAGGATGTGAGTAGGATCTGAGCTGGAGGTACTCGTTGGCAGCGGCCAGGTGCACAGCAGGCACATGGCCTTAACCACGTGGTAGTTGATGGGCACCTCGCCAATCGTGGTCCACAAGTACGTCGTCAAGGGACCAGACAGGTTGGTGAGCAGGTTAGGGCAGTCCGGAGGACAGAAGCGCCGCGCGGCTACGGCAATTATGGACCAGAACAACAATGGGTGTTGCCCCTTGTACTGGTCGGCGGGCTGCTGGGGGTTGAGAAAGGGGAGAAAGGGGTGGTAGAAGGCAAAGAACTCGTTGAAAAGATGGATAACATCGCTGTCTGTCAGGCGCACGCCTTCGAGCTGGTGAGGATACTGATGTGGCACGCTGTAAGAACCGCCTCTTTTGAGGTGGAGCAGTGATGAGACGGCCTCGTCGGAGCCCATCAGAGACGGATTGCGCGTATGCGTGTAAGCGGTTGTGCTGGCGGCAATTGGCGAGTCGTCGTCGTCGTCATCGTCATCGAGGGTGTAGCCCTGGGAGCGGGCGCGCGCCACGTTCCGGCGTAGGCGCTCGATTTCCTTTTCCATCTCGGCGTGCTTGGAGCGCTTGCCAATGCGCTTGAAATTTGACTCGATCTTGCAGTCGAGCTTGAGACGATTGCAACGCGAACAGGTCCGAAAAGGCTCTTGGATCACATCACAGCGAAGCTGGCGAGGCCCGCGGTCAGCACATGGGTTGATTGCTGGGTAAAGTGATTTTGTAACGTACCTTTTGTTGACGGCACTCGTTGCACGCTCGCTTGACCCCGGGATGGCGCTTCTTGTCATTGTCGGCATGGTCGGCGGCGTCGCCGGGCTCGCCGTGATCATCGTCCATAAAGTCTTCAGGGCTACTATCGGCACCGGTCAGACCACTGCTCCTCTTGCGCTTTGCCCCGCCGTTGCCATGGCGAGGGCTGGTCGGGCTAGTCGGGCTCGTGGAGGCAGCCCCGCGGGCGACGACAGCCGTGCAGTCCATGCACCGGGGGAGATGCTACAGCGGACCCTCGGCGGCCGCTTGCAGCAGAGCGAGGGCAGGGACCAAGAAGAATACCACCCGACTTGCTGGGGTGGATACTGAACGGAGTGCAAGATGCCGCGCCTACCGATTCATGGGCAGTGGCGAGCCGAAGCCGGGCTGAAATAGAGGTATGAGAGCCGACGGCGGATAATCGACAGCGGCGCAACGGACGACGGCCGAGGACGGCAAGAGTGAAAAAGCCAGCGGAGACGGAGGCGTATGGGCTCAGACGGGCAGCCCGTGACGGGTAGACTCTGGAGAGCCAGTGCCCCGTTGACCGGCGGCGGAAGCCTGGCGCTGAAGACTGTGAATGAGCAAGGCGAAATGACAATGCAGTGGATGAGCGCGTCCGGAGCGGGGCGGGTAGGGTGGGGGTGTGGCGGCGACAGACCATCGTGGCGGTTTGATTGGCTCGGGAGAGAGCCACTGTCACGTGCAGAGGCTGAACTATGTGGGGCTGAAGCTGTCTGCCTGGGCAGCGGAACTCGACTAAAAAGCGGGCGAAATGGTTCCTGTTGGGCCTCGGTATGGCTTGCCTTGTCCATAAGGCATGGATG
>KB853558.1:33789-52133 GCA_000372705.1 Cerataphis brasiliensis yeast-like symbiont
AGTGATGAGAACCCTGCCTTGATGAACCTAAGAGGGTCAAATCGTCCCGAAAGCCCATGATCTGGCCACGAGCGGCGGGTGATGCGAAGCCAAAAGAGAAGGGGGGGAGTGAATATTAACTAATAATCAGCAAAGCCTAGCGGATTTCCCGATCGACGACTAGCCGATAACTATTCAGCACGTGGGATGCCGTTGAGCACGTCAACCCAGAAGCGCATTGTCCCTGTCATGAACGCGACTTGCAATGGACACGAATTGCAACGGACATTTGTCACAAAACGCTCGCTTTTGTTTGGCGAGTACTATCTTGAGAAATTACAGTATCGGGAGATGCTGGCGCGTTGGCATGTGTCCCTTGCTAGGCCGACGGTGGTATTTCTTGAAGCAGTCCTCTGCCTGGATTCTTCTTCTTCAAGTGTTTCCAGACTCTTTGGATGCTGGTCATGTCATGTCTCGGGTGTCAGGCCGCGTAGTCATTGCCTTGTACAGCCACATTGATTCTTCCCTTGACTTGACGGATGGTGGGTTATCGTGTGGATATTTAGATGGCGGCGAACCGTAGCGGCGAACCCCAATGGTTGGCCCAATCACTTTTCGTCCAAGAGCCTCCTCACCTTCTCGATCCTCTGCATGGCAAGCTCGAGCCTCTCGAGGCGCCTACGCTTCTCCACGTCGCGCTTCTCGAGTTCGTCCACGCGCTCCTCGAGGCGGGCTCGGGCGCGCCTCTCGTCGGCCACCATCTCGTTGGCCTGCTCGAATAGGCTGGTACTGAGCTCCTCGATCTCCTTGCTCGTGGCGCTGAGGCGGCCCTCGGCCTCGCGCCGCAGCGTCTGCTCGCGTGTCAGCGCCTCTAGCAGGTCCTCCGTCGTCGCCGCCGACATGACCGTTGTCGCGCTCGGTGGCGGCGTGTCCGAACGCAAGCTCGGCGTCGATTTGCGAGAGTACAGCAGCGCGGAGAGACGGCTTGGTGCAGACTGCAGGAAGGAGGTGCGTGTCGGGCTGGACGTGGCAGCGGCGGGATTGAGTTGCTGCTGTTGCTGCTGTAGGGGAAGCGGCAGTCGTGCGGCTGCGGCCTGTTTCGATGGCGGCGGCGGCGACGACTGCGACGACGACAACCGGCTGGAGCGCTGCGCGGCGCGCACCCGCGACAATTCGGCCTCGTACGCGGCCCAGCGGTCGACGGCCACAGAGGCCTTGTGGTTGAGGTGTCGCACCTGGGCCTCGAGCTCCTCGATGCGCGCTTGTGCCGCTTGCATGTCCCCCTCCCCCGGGGACGCCGGCCGGGATGTCGAGGCCAGGTGGCCACCGCAGCTGGAGCAGCGCGTCGCGGCTGCTGGCGCACACGACATGATGGGTGGCGACGCCGGCGGTGGTGGCGATGAAGGCACTAGGGTGGGTGCGGGAAGCCGGGTCGTCGTCAGCGACAGCACAGCGGTCGAGGACATGGCGGCGGCCGTGGCGGCCGATGGTGACGACGACGACGACGACGGTAACGACGTCTGTAGGACCGGTTAACGCGCGGTGGCCAGAGCGGCTCTTGCCCTCGGGCTGGGCTTGCTTGCTTGGTGGAGATGTTGATGCATAAGGGTCGTGTCTTGCCCTCCCCCCAGCCTCCTCCCTGAATGGCCCACTCTCGCTCGCTCGTAGGCTGTGCGCGCCTGTCCGTGCCAAGAGCCTACTATTGTATTTTGACGTGGCCGGGCGACCGTAACCAGGAAACATCTTCTTTTTTCTTCCGTCTTGCCCCACGCCCAAAGACGCCGCCAGCCTCCCAATCCCCAGTGTAGCCATCGACCCCGACGTCCTCTCGCCTGCAGCAAGAGTCCGATGCGTGGAAATTTGTCATGATGAGTCAGGCTCGCGGTTGCCCCTACTGTACTCCACTATCAGTGAGGATATGGCTGTGCGAATACTAGTGATGAGTCATCATGGATTCCGGGAAGCGACTGCTTAATGAGGATCGGCATCATGCCAACACGCATGTGCACAGAGTGTACAGGCAGTCCGCGTATCGAGAAACTTTTCTACATAATCAAACACATTACCTTAAAAAGCCCTCCTACGCCACAAGCCGTAGGGACGAGCCCCGAGGCAGTTGGTTGATGCTCCACACTAAGATCCTCATCTATCACAAGCTCAAGAGGAGACCACCCAACAGGGGCCCTGATCCATTACAGGCCACCATTAGAGGCGGCTATTCCGCGCCTGCCGCTGGTGGACCATTTCCCTCATCTTCGTCACTGGGAGCGTAAGACCTTTTCCAAACTTGAAGCATGATGTCACGAGCAAGCACGGTTGGCTAGGTGCGCGACGGAGACTTCGACCACTACTGGCTATTCGGCCAATCGCACATGCAAGATCTCGAAGCCGTTAGGATAGTCTTGCTTGGTGCTTTGACCTCGACTGCGTATCGGTCCCTTCACCTGACGGTTCAACCCATCTTGGCTCCTCGTCACACATGGGGATTTCGCCAAGAGCCTTCATGGGTAGAAAGTGAAAATTTTCATGCCAATTTCCTCTGTAATGCCATGTTCCTGCCGCAGCCTGCCGCACACCGTGAGATGGGAAGCAGCTGACCATCTCGAAAACGTGTTGACGTCCCCATTCGCCACCGCTTCCCCCGCCAGACCCCTGTGACGGCACAAACTTTTCCCTTCGTCTCATGCAACAGTAATGGCCTTGCGAAGACGAGCACCACGCTGCCGGGAGTTGAGATGAAGTTGCTCACGGCCAACAACCTGCTCAGCCTTCTGCACAACCTCGTCGCTCTCGGTGAGAATCAGCTCAATATGGCACGGGTTTGACATGTAAGGGTTGATCTGTGCCAAGAATCAGTATGGAAAACAACGTGCTTTCTCCCATCGAAATGCCGGCTTGTGAGGGGATTGACGCACGCGACCGTGGGCACGGTAAGTTCGGCGCCGCTGCTTGGGAGCTTGGTTGACCTGGATGTGTTTAACAATCAAGGCACCGGTATCGAGTCCCTTGGCGTCAGCGTTTGCCTCGGCATTTTTCAGGAGATCCAACAGAAATTGAGCCGACTTGACGGGCCACCGGGCCTTGGTTACACCAAACTGCTTGCCTGTCGGATCGGATGAGTGCCATTAGCAGCTATTCATTGTTCATAACGTCGTCTTTGTCGACTCTAGTGTACGAGCCCACATCGAGATGCAGTACGCTGTTCAAGCTCTCTCATTCGTACCTTGGGCGCAGCGACCAGTGCTGCCAGCATATCGTCGCATAGGAACAGCCTCCTTATGTTCCTTGACATTCTCGAGGAAGGCAACGGCTCGCTGTAGTTTCCAGCCATTGATAGCCTGCGCGGTTTCACGAGTGTTTTTGAAAGAGACTCGAAGGTAGGAGCCGCGGGCGCGGGCCGATTTCGAGGGCTGGATCTCGGTCGCGGCGTATCGGACCTGGTGACAAAGGGATAAACATTTAGTCTCTGGCAACATACGGCATATTTCTTGCCAAGATACGTTCATTGCCGTCTTATTAATTGAGATCGTCTCCGAGGAGCCTAACTTACCATTGTGATGGTTTGGTTGTCGTGACTTTGTTCAACGAAAGGAGACAGACTACAGTTGCGAAATTCTGATCTTCTGCCCCAGGCGTACCTCGCTTACCTTTTACCGCTTTGGGAAGATCTTAGGGCACAACTGCCCTGTTGGTCCAGTGGCACACACAGGGAATTTGCTTCGGAGGTACCTAGGTGGGGAACAGAGGCCGCAGCTCCAATTTAATTTTATTTTCGCACTTCGCAAGCAGAAGCCAAAAACTGGGTAACAAGTAAGAAAACTCCTCATGCGGCTCTCTGACCTGTGATTGTATTTTCAGATCGAAACGTCTACGTAGGGTGCGCTATCCTATGGTACGCTTCACGTCTAATTGTTCTGCAGCAATTCACATCATCTTGGTAGATTTGCGTTGGTGCTAGAATTTTGGAAAAACTTTAAAACCATAGCAAAGACTTGTTCTGCCGTAAGCCAGTGAAGGCCGCTGCTAAATCAACCCCACCGTAATTCTTTCATACGGAAAAAAACCCTTCGCAACCAAATATTACGATCCAAAGTCACAAAGGTCTACGTCTTCTCACAGCCCAGTGATAACAGATTCAAATTTTGAGTGATTCTCCAGCTGCTTATATTTTCTCATGGCTTTAGGTCCTCGGGGTGGCCCTCGCGGCGGGGGAATGAGGGGAGGAACTCGCGGTGGCCGAGGTGGTTTTGGTGGCGACGGTAGGGGTCGTGGCGGCGCTCGGGGCGGCGCTCGAGGCGGTCGAGGTACGGAAAAAACCAATCGCATTTGAAATCCTCAAAAAATTTCCACGACTTCTGTGCTTACTGGGAGACGACTAGGCGGCGTTCGAGGCGCTCGAGGCGGCCTTACTCGCGGCGGCCGAGGCGGCGGTCGTGGAGGTGCCCCTAAATTTGGACTCAAAGCAGGCAGTAAGGTCATTGTGGTATGTCTCGTTGCGTTCATGACTTCGCAAACTCGTGTCTTTCCGCTAATCACATCGAAATTCAGGAACCCCATCGGCATCCGGGCGTCTTTGTCGTTAGAGGGGGTAAGGAAGACGGCATCGCGACACGAAATTTAGTACTCAACGAATCCGTCTACGGAGAGAAGCGCATCCAACATGATGAAGTCATCAAGAACGATGATGGAACTACTACGACGACCAAGATTGAATACCGAATGTGGAACCCGTTCCGCAGTAAACTATGTGCTGCGATTGCGGGCGGTGCTGACGATATTTACATGCGACCTGGTTCTCGCGTTCTTTATCTTGGCGCAGCTTCCGGAACGTCCGTCTCCCACGTTGCCGATCTCGTTGGCCCCACAGGCTATATATATGCTGTCGAGTTCTCGTCTCGCTCCGGTCGAGATTTGATTGCCATGGCCTCGAAGCGAACCAATGTTGTGCCAATCGTCGAAGACGCCCGCCAGCCAGCCCGCTACCGCATGATTGTGCCCATGGTCGACGTCATCTTTGCCGACGTCGCTCAACCTGACCAGGCCCGTATCGTGGCCATGAACGCTAATTGGTTTCTGAAGACTGGTGGCGGTGTGCTTATTTCTATCAAGGCCAATTGCATCGATTCAACGGCTCCCCCGGCCGAGGTCTTTGCCAATGAGGTTAACAAGATGAGGGCCGAGCACATCAAGCCCAAGTACCAGTTGACGCTCGGTTAGTTATACCCCCGTTAATCGATGAATTATGAGGTGATGAGCGCTAATAACGACTTTGAAGAGCCCTTCGAGCGCGACCATTGCTTGGTGGCTGGTGAATATCAACGCTACAAGTCATGATGGTGGACTTGGCCACCGCCTTACTCTGCTCTGGCGACGAGATTACTTCAAGATTATCACTAGGGACATTTTCGATCATCGCAAGTCTGACAACCAACGTGTACTAAACGTGTTGTACGCCTCGATTTTCGACCTACCGTACCGGTCTCGAGTGTCTTTGAGTTATTTCGTTTCCTCCTTTTATTGTATTGGCACTCAAGAATAATCCACTTGGGCGGGTGGGCGTTAGGGATACGGCTGGATCTTGTATGGTCTGCTAGGTTGGTGTAAGGACTGTGTTGATAGAATTTTCGCCTCTACATTTCCGAGGAAATATTCGTTACTCATCAGAGTGTTACGGAAGGCCCCCGGCTCAACGCCATCCAGACGCTTCGTCAAGCGCCTCTCGTAACTTTGGGATCGGCCGAATGACCAAGCACTCATAGTAAGGATGCGATTCGCAGAGAACAACAATCAGTCCGATTCCTGAGCGGACGATTTTCCGCTGAGTCTTAGAAAACTAGCTCCTGATTGCCAGCCCCAGCTTTCTCCTTTGCGACGGAGCGGGGCCAACATCTGGGTTGATACTTGCAAAGCCATGCTACGGAACAGAGCTTCACATAGTCCTCACAAAATTGAAAGAGTGGAATGGGTTTATAATGTGAGGATGCCCGGGCAGGTAATTCTTGTTTTCTCTTGTTCTGCAGAATAGACAAAAACAGCATGTGACCACGGCTTGGAGTATTCCCAACCCGGTGAGACTCTCACACCGGGCTAGGATAGAGCTCAAAAGGAACCGAACTGTGGAGAGTGGTGTCCTTAATTCCATGGCATCTGTTACGGGCCAGCAGGTTTATGCAATTTGCCGGTCGTGGATTGCTAGAACACGCTCTTATGAAGGAAGAAGAGAAAAGTTCAAACGGTGCCCCGTGCTTGTGCTTGTCCTGTCCACCTCTCCACAGCAGAGCTGGGCCGGCACGAGTTAGGTGACTTGTACGAAGTAGGGCAACAGCCTATTACATCATCACAGACCAAGTTATCGGCAATACCTCGATCGCCTCTGTGCAAAACATCCCGAAAAAGCCACCGAGGCGCCGTACGTGTGCTTTTCACTAAAGTGGCGGAGAGGTGACCGCACCGCAGCCAGCAATAGAACTCCCGCAACCTTTCCTTCCGGCTTCTAAATTGTCTGAAGCAGCGCCGGCTGATGTTACACCTCCGTTTTGATCATGTTCTGTGTACTCTCATGTTGGTTTCTGGAGACAGGGCTTGCACGGGAGGCACTCGAGGCTTTGGCTGGCCTCATTGATAGACAGCATGCCTTGACGACCACCGAAACTTAGACCAACAAAGATCGACGCAAAATGCCACTACTAATTAGGCAAAATCTTTTGCTGCCTACAAGATGGGCACGTCGATGGCACACGACAGTTGGCGTACGTAGGATACAGTGTTCTGACCCTCGCAGCGCGCATGCATCTTCACGGAATCACCGACTCGAACACCTGGTTGTTCCTAGACCAATTACTATGATTTTTTTGGCCAACTTTCATGTAATATGTTTCGTTTTCATTTTCAATCTTAGAAGTATCTTTTTTTCGCTTTTTCGCGACGTTTGCTGATAGTTAGTAATGCTTTTATTGCGACAACAAGGTCATGATTACTAAGACAGTGATAACCTCCATGAGAGAGGCGCGACTCAGGCGTTAGCCCATATCGCTTCATGCTAGTTTCCTCAATTCTGTGCCGTGTATGTTTTCTCATGGCGTTCCTTGCATCCTCCACATCCCGTTCCTTCTAAGCACCCGTCATGGACGTGTCCCAGGCAGTAGCTGGATACATTTCCAAGATTTTCATGCCGTCAGAGAGCGAAAGCTCTTCTAAGATGAAGATACTTCTTCTAGATCGCGAAACCGTTCCTATCGTATCGACAGCCGTTACACAGTCGTCACTTCTGAGTCATGAAGTTTTCCTCATCGACCGCTTAGAGAGCATCTCTCGAGATAGGATGCGCCATCTTCGCTGTATCTGCCTTGTAAGGCCCTCTAACGAGACCATCCAACTCTTGGTCGACGAGCTGCGTGACCCCAAATATGGCGAGTATCACTTATACTTCACCAACGTGACCAAGATGTCATCACTGGAGCGTTTAGCCGGGGCCGACGATCACGAGGTTGTCAAGACAGTCCAGGAGCACTTTGCCGATTATGTTGTTGTCAACCCTGATATATTCTGCTTAGGTACCACACTTCCGCACTGGCGGTTATGGGATCGTAGCCCGGATTCATGGAACTCCGAAACACTCCGGAGATGCGCTGATGGTCTTGTTGCCGTCCTTCTCTCTCTGAAAAAGAAGCCCGCGATAAGATATGCGCGGAGCAGTGTTATGGCCAAAAAACTTACATTGGAGGTTCGCCATCTCATAGCTCAGGAGGAACGATTGTTCAGTTTCCGCAAAGTGGATACTCCACCGATTCTTCTGATTCTTGACCGACGAGAGGATCCTATAACGCCGCTTCTCATGCAATGGACGTACCAGGCAATGGTACACCATTTATTGGGTATACAAAATGGCCGTGTCGACTTAAGCAACGTTCCCGACGTCAAATCCGAGCTCCGAGAGATTGTTTTGTCACAGGATCAGGATGCATTTTTTAAGAAGAATATGTTTCTTAATTTCGGAGATCTTGGTGGAATCATCAAGGAGTACGTGGAGCAATATCAACACAAAACAAAGTCAAACGCCAACATCGAATCCGTCTCTGACATGAAACGCTTTATTGAAGAATACCCGGAGTTTCGCAGACTTTCGGGCAGTGTGAGCAAGCATGTCACGTTGGTGTCGGAGCTCAGCCGTCGAGTTGCCGCTGAGAACCTCCTAGAGGTGAGCGAGGTCGAGCAAAGTTTGGCTTGCAATGACAATCACAATTCTGACCTTAAGGTATGTCTTGAAGTCGAGATTTAAGAAACAGACGCTAATCAATTGCTTGAAAATATTGCAGAGAATTCAACAGCTAATTCAGACACCGAATGTGACGGCGGAGGCCAAGGTCGGCATGGTCACGCTGTATGGCTTGCGATACCATAAACATGCACACAATGCGCTTCCCATGCTCATGGATTTACTGGTTACCGCTGGCGGCGTGTCGTCGCGGCTTGCAGCTATGCCGAACAAGGTCCTGGCGTATCACACATCTCTTCATGCGACCCAATCTCATGGCATTTCGGATATTTTTGAATCGGCAGGTATCTTCTCCGGCGCAACGAGTCGATTCAGAGGTCTCAAGGGAGTTGAAAACGTTTATACACAGCATACTAGTCTCCTAGAAAATGTTTTGCAAGGTTTAATTAAAGGGCGTCTAAAAGAACAGCAATATCCCTTTGCAGAAGGAAGCAGTTCGAATAAAGATAAACCCCATGACATTATTCTGTTCATTATAGGCGGTGCCACCTTTGAAGAAGCTAAAATGATTGCGGGCATTAACGAAACTACCCCGGGGGTTCGGGTGGTCTTAGGCGGTACTGCGATGCATAATGCTGCAACCTTTTTGAACGAGGTTGAGGATGCGGTGAATAACTGGTCTGAGGTATAATATAGACTCTGAGATGCGTCTTGGGCTCGAAATCAAAGTGATTTTTCCCGGTGTATGTTCTTGACAAATCGTCAACTAGTTTTAGTATCCTAAGGTTAAGCTAAACTTGAGTTGGAGGAGAGGCCAAAAGGGCAGCACGAAGCACGGCGTCAATTTGGGTCAGCCAAAGACGTCAATAGGGCTCTTATGGACTCAATGCAAGGTAAACGTCAGCTTGACCATCAATAATGCTTGAACTTGCTTGTCCTGCTCAATATCTAGCGCATCCAGCCATAATTTGGTAAGTGTTGGTAGGCAAACACCGTACGGTATGAGGCAGTTCAAACTGAACATCACAGAAATTGATCGATCTACTCGAGTATCCTCAAGGGAAAAGAATTCAGAACGTAAAGACTGAGCGACTATGAGTAAGTGGACGTGGTGACTAGAGGAGCGTGCGGTCGTGTTATGGAATCACGCCGCAACACCGGTCCCTATAGAGGGATCCTAGCTAGATCCACCCATGACAAGAGTAAGCTCCCAATACGAGAATCATGGAGTGCCGGAACTAGGATAGCCCTGGGTCGGCAAACGATAATAAGAGGAAATCTCTTCCAAGGGATTTCCACTGGCAACGCCGTAGCATATATAGCCTAGCATGTCCCTCCTTTGGGCGGGATGGCATCGAATTCAGACCATTGCAGTTGCTCTACGCGTGCCACGTACAATACTCAGCCCGGATACCAGCTCGACTGACGGTAATCAGCCCGTAACCTCTTTCAAGCCACCGGAATCCCCTCCCTCTTGAACCTTGCCTTAACAGGTCGTGTCTCAACCGCATTGACTCGCATCCTGGCACAGATACCCTACTGCTACACTATTGGCCTACACCTGCTCCAGCTACGAACCGACAGCGCAATCCGAATACCAACATGAAGTTCTCATGAAGCATAGCTGCCTTGTGGACGCTCACCCTCATCGACAACTCCTTAGCTCACAAGGGCCCCTGATTCTCCAGATCAAGAAAGAGCTTTTCAGATCATCACGAATAAACAATATGGCTGAGATTGGCATCGCCTGCGGCAAGACCCCGTGTTGACCCTGTTCTTTTGGCCAATCTGGCTAAGTGGGTCACCCGCAAGAAGGGTTTTTGCTTGAGGGGGTGAGGAATAAACACCATTAAACATCGTCTTTACTCAATGGTGATCTTGTGGGTGTGAATGTCCAAAATCGATGTTTTCCCCTGAAAACTCCCTTGCCTGAACCCCGGATTGCAGTGCGATTGCGGTTGGCTCAACGACAAATTGGGCTCTTCCACTGTTTGAGCACATGGCTATTCAGCATACGAAGTCATCACAGGCCTCACTATCAAAAGGTACCGCGCTTTCGACGGTGTTACGACTCCTACCTTCAGAGTGTTGCGGTTGGGACACTACGTGAGGAGGGCCTCCAGACCCGTAATATGGAAAGTTATCAGATTTACTCCTACTGTGGAAACATGAGTACGATGTATACGTAGTACAGTGGGCCGGCCACGGATTGGCTGGGTAAAAATGGGTCTGATTGCTCGGCGAGGTAATGGTGACGCGATAGCTAGGTAGAACAGATCGATGAATCATCTTTCTTTCATCAAATGCGTACGAATTCCAGCTAGCTGGTATAAATCCTTTGACACCTACAAATAAATTTAAATAAGTTAACCTTTAAATACTTTTTTCTTTGGCAGAGCTTACAAGGGTAATGCAGCGGAAAGCACCGGCCGGGCGGCAACGCAACGTGAGGTGCGCCTATTCGCACAGCTAGTCGCGAGGCAGGAGCAACACGTCACAGATCGGGCGCACGCTCAGTAGCTCAAGGGATTTATTAAATAAAAATCCCAAGCTGCAAGAGAGTGGGAATGACCTCAATCGCGGCCTACGATCCGTAAAAAGAAAGGTAGGCAAAACTTGTGGACCAGCGTAATTGCCATATCTCGCTAGATTTTCCGCGGAAACTCGGCATCTAGAGGAAAAGGCAGAGGTACAAAAGTAAAAGGGCCCCGAAAGGCCATTGACGGCGACCCTGGTCCATCGCAGAGGCATGAGATGCGAGCCGCGCAGCGATATCGCGAGCGCTTTCGGCCTGGCCAGCGCACAACCGCTCGCGGAATACGCATTGAGATTCCTCGGAGCATTCAGATTAATACTTTCCAGGTCGATTTAAGTTGATTAAACGTCATCTTTTTTTCGTTGAGATTTGCAAAGGGTCAGGGGGATTGTTCGGTTGGGTGGTGGGCCAACGTTATGATGAATATCGTTATAGCCAATGCTAATTATATAGCAATGGATCGTTGCTCCGCGGCGGGTTTCCTACCCGTTCAACACCCTTGAACTCCACAGTATCATCATCGAGTTAATCAGCGTTGCCATTGATCTTAGTTTTGTGCCTCGTTCAGGTTAGATACTGGCCACGCCACAAACGGAAAGCACCATGGCTGGTAAGATACCCGCCTTCCTGTTCCTTGGCTTCACATGGATATGCTCGTGATAGAGCCCTGACCATCAACCAGACAGTCACATCTGCAACCGAAGCCACGATGCGAATGAAGCTACGGAGCCGAACTTCAACGATAGCCTCACGGTCGAGCCCTCTACAATTGAGTCCGGTAACCCTTTGGATGCGTTTGAGCTCCCCACGAGCCATGCTGTCTTCCAGGATGGCATGCTACCGAGAGATGTCCCCAAGCGCACGACTTTCTACGACTCCGTCGCGGAGCGCCAGATGACTCAGACGGATGCCAAACTCTTCTACCAACGCAGAAAAATCGACAGGCGTGGCAACGGTGCTGGCGGCGTTAACTTGACTCAACAAACTCCGCTCGACAGCCCAGTAATTGTCTCGGGATCTCGCCCACCGCTGTCAGAATACGGAGCAGATTCCTTGATTCTTGATCATGATGACGGTTAGCTTTAATCTTGTCAAGATAATCTATACTGGAACATGCTAAAGACTTTTTCAGAAAAGTTCGACAGCATTGAGCCACACTCTGGAGCTCAAGAGCATCACATGCCTAATACTACCGGCCAGACTCCTAAACACGCCACTCTAAGGGGCCAGACTGAGATCTCCGATGCGGCTCTCGCTGCCCAAGTCGCTGCCGGTCTGCCTGAGAGCAGCTTGTTCGATACGGAGCCCCAGATTACCGCTGAGCTCAGCGCCATCTCGAAGAACATACAGGACATATTAGATATCAGACGCCGATATATCGCTCTGTCTTTGCAGAGTGAAGATGACAACCCCCGAGACAGTCATGAATGGAAAATCTATCCTTCCCCACCAGAGCCTGCCTGGCGCCAGAACAGTTCCGGCATTGCAGACTCGCTAGAGCGCCCACAGACCTCACATGGCATAGTTCGTCGGAACAGCCATGATGCGATAGAATCCTTACCACCCTGTGGTAGTGTAAAACGGCCAACTCGCAGGCGCAAACCGGGCCAAAATGTCGGTGAAGACTTCAATATGGAAGACGTCCTTCCCTTACCTGCTGAGGATGACATGTTCTTCAGACTTGACGACAGCGGCGTCTACCAGGTATTTGAGAGTGGTCGCAAGGAGGTACCAGCCATACAAGCCCCAACAATCAGAGAGTTTTACATGGATCTCGACAAAATTCTCACAATTTCGTCAGACGGTCCCAGTAAGAGCTTCGCGTTTAGGCGCTTGCAGTACTTGGAAGAAAAGTTCAATTTATACGTGCTACTCAACGAGTATCAAGAGACGGCCGACAGCAAGAAAGTGCCCCATCGAGATTTCTACAATGTTCGCAAAGTGGACACTCACGTCCATCACTCAGCATGCATGAATCAGAAGCATCTACTACGATTCATCAAGAGCAAGATGAAAAAACATCCCAACGAAGTTGTTCTATTCCGTGACGGAAAGCACCTGACTTTGTCCGAGGTGTTCGCGAGCATAAACCTGACTGCATACGATCTGAGTATTGATACGCTAGACATGCATGTAAGTAGATCGTTACGTTAGGATGTTGCTTTGGCAAATGCTTTGGTTCTAGGTGCAAGTTCTCCTCAACTGTGCTTACCGTTTCTTTTTCTCTAATAGGCACATATTGATTCCTTTCATCGCTTCGACAAATTTAATCTCAAGTACAACCCGATTGGGGAATCCCGCTTGAGGACGATTTTCCTCAAAACCGACAACTTCATCCACGGACGATACCTGGCCGAGATCACAAAGGAAGTCATAGCCGATTTAGAATCGAGCAAGTACCAGATGGTGGAGTGGCGCATCTCCATATACGGCAAGTCGATTGACGAGTGGGATAAGCTTGCTTCTTGGGTGGTTGACAATAAGCTCTTCTCGCACAATGTGCGCTGGCTTGTCCAGATTCCGAGGTTATACGATGTGTACAAGGCAAGCGGTCTGATGGAAACGTTTGAACAAATTATTATGAATTTATTCCAGCCCTTGTTCGAAGTAACCGGGGACCCATCGAGTCATCCGAAACTTTACATTTTTCTCCAACGAGTTATTGGTTTTGACAGTGTCGACGACGAAAGCAAGGTCGAAAGGCGACTTTTCAAGAAATATCCAGTACCGCGGGAATGGAGCTCGAAACAAAATCCGCCCTATAGCTACTGGATTTATCATCTTTTTTCCAACATGACTTCGTTGAACTTCTGGCGCAAGAAGCGCGGCTTCAATACTTTCGTACTTCGGCCTCATTGTGGCGAGGCAGGCGACAGCGAGCATCTGGCGGTCGCGGTGCTAAGCTGTCATAGCATAAGCCACGGACTTCTGCTCCGCAAAGTGCCGCTCCTGCAGTATGTGTTTTATCTGGAGCAAATTGGAATTGCGATGTCGCCACTGAGCAACAATGCCCTTTTTCTGGCTTATGAACGCAATCCATTTCATCAATACTTTCGGCGAGGCTTGAACGTTTCACTCTCGACAGATGACCCGTTACAGTTTGCATTCACCAAGGAACCACTGATTGAAGAATACGCTGTGGCAGCACAGATTTACAAGCTCAGCCCCGTTGATATGTGCGAGCTAGCCAAGAACTCGGTCAAACAAAGTGGCTATGAATCATCCATCAAGAAACAGTGGCTAGGACCGAACTTTGACAAGCCTGGAAAATCCGGAAATACAATGGTCAAGACAAATGTGCCTGATAGGAGGGAAGAGTTTAGATATTACACGCTACTTCAGGAGAGAGATGTGTGAGCCAGCCCCCACGACTGCCGCCCTGTCTTTCAGGAAAGAACTTTTTTTACGAGAGCAATTATTAATGCGGATGCAACTACAGATTGAGACGATACGTCGCGTACGACATGGATAATGCTGCATTCTCTGAGAAGTCTTGTCGCGCTGGGAGGCTCGTCGACTCGGCATCAGGTCTACATAAGCAGACATCCTCCAATATGGAGACGAGCGAAAGCGGCATTCAAGGGCTCTATGCACCGGATGGCCTACAACAGAAACAGGCTTACGAGCCAGAGCGTCTACCAGATGCCATGGCTGACCTTGACTTGTTTGGAGGTGACCCAAAGCTGTTTCCGGGCATACTGACCAGAGATCACCGGAGTGGCAGCCTGCGCAGCTTGGCACAATCTAACGACTGGCCAATCGACTCGAATGAGGAACCTGGAGAGGGAGATGATGGATAAATCATAGCGTGGGCAAGAATCGGCGAAAAAGATGATGGGCGAATCGGGGATGGTGGAGAAGCGACCAACATGTGCTTCAGTGGTCGGGATGGCCTGGTCCGACCCCCCAAGACCAGACTAGACCAGAATCGACCGGACCATTCCGATCACTGCATGCGCGGAATGCGTGAGTCGTGAGGACGTGAAGAGAAGAAGCTTGAGAGGATGTGGACTGATCGTTGCAGTACTGGTAAAGCCCGGGGTACGACTCGTTCTCCAACAAGCATTTGCGATGCCTCGATGCTGTCGAGGCCTGAGCCCTGCCTTACTGTCGATATATGGGTAGTATTGCCGACCAGCCAGAAGGGTCCGAGCCTGTCGCTGAACAGTTTCCCGCATGTTCCACCCAGGGCATCGCGGAAACACCTCCGCAGCCCATTCGTCATGTTTACGGACTGCCAAAAGACCGCCAAGACGCCGTGCCGTCTTGCCGTGCTCAGCAATGGCAACGTCGGCCGCCCGCGTCTTACTCATCGCCACCCCTGATCCTTCATCCAACAAATTTCCGACGGCTATTTTCTTCCTCCCACATATCCCTACCCACGACATGATTGCTGACCGCCTCACCAAGCCTCCCTCGAGTATGAGCCAGCTGTGATTCCGACGTCAAATTGGCCTCAAGCCTGGCACTTGCCTGATCGGAAAGGTGGTTGCTTACACACTTTCCATGCGAAAGCCTTGGTTTTTTTCTTTTTTTTCATCTTGCTTTCCAACCAGTCGAGGCCAGGATGAAGAAGAGCGGCCCAAAGAGGCCGTAGGCACCCGCCTGGTATGTGTGTGTATGTGTATGTGCGCGCGTGTGTGTGTGTGTGTGCGCACCAGAGGGGCCTAAGCCCTAGAGCGTTGCTCTCTCTCTCTCTCTCTCTCTCTCTCACGTATTAGCCTAGCCACTTGACTAGCATCATAAACTTCGCTTTCGCCTCTGTGTCTGCCGCAGAACTCAAGGCCCGTGGATGCCAACCCCTCCACCTAGCACGCACGACATTTTGCCAAACCACCCCGCGGCGACTCCCCCGGAGCCGCGTCGCCTCGCCCGCCCTCACCATTCCGACGGGCAGAAATGTTCCCTCGGCACGTCTCCTCCTCGGGCATCGGCCACACCCGTGCCCCGACGGGAGGCAGCGTCATCGGATCTTCATAGAGCTGGTCGAGGCTTGCCGTTCGTGGCCGCCGGGCCTCCGGCCCGTTGCCGCGTCTTGCAGCTTGAGCGAGTCCAGTCGCTTCTGGTTGTCCTCGCTGACGGGATCAACTTCGTCCACTGTTGGCAGGGGCTCGGCGGGTGCGGCTTGTGCGCGCGCAGGGCCACCGTCGCTCGCACTGCCGCCGCCGACAAAGGCTCTCCCTTCCTTGGCCTTTTCGCTCAAGGCGGCCCACTTGCGTTCTCGTAGCGCCTCCCGTTCTGCTGCGCTGTTCTGCTGCTCCGTATAGTCGTGGGAACAGTCGTCGAACAGCTGAGGGTTGATTTCCATGAAAAGCTTCATGGCGTTGTACACCATGCCGTGTATTGTCCTGCTCGCGCGTTAAACATCGTCCGCTCCAAGGCGCGACGCGTTCCGTCATCACGCTCACGGTTCCCCTACCTATTCCAGTGGCCCTTGGAATTTTCGTATAGAGGTGCAAACATGATCGGCAGGATCACCTCCACGTTATCGCTTACGAGGTTGCAAAAGTATTCATTGTTCCAAAAGTAGAGGGCGCGCTCCGCCACTTGAAAGTGAGGGCTCGCTACAGATCTGGCCAGCTGGTGAAAGAGGGGCTCCTGGACCTTGGCGAACTCAGCGGGGTCCATGACCTCGAAGATATCCTCGACTTCGTTGAGGAACATGACCTCCTTGGTGCTGTTGACCTTGGGCCAATAGCGCAAGAGGCCCAGGACAACCTGTTGTTTTACCGTCAGTATCACGGACCGTGCACCCGGGCTGGACGCCTGCTTTCCTTGGCACGGCCTACCTCTTCCGTCAGGGACGCATCCTTTTCAAGGAACTGCACGATGCAGTAGGCGAGCTGCGGGTGGTACATGCTGAGGCTCTTGGGCTTGTGCAGAGGGAGTAGCACTCGGGTCAGAAATATCTTGTGCTCTTCCTTCAACGGCAAGGCGAAGCCGTTGATGATGGAGCCCAGAATCTCCAAGAGCTCGGCGATACCGTTGAACCTCTCCGTCTCGTACGTGAATTGGAAGAAGACGTTGTTGATGGAGCGCCGGATAAACGACCGGAGGTTGAGGAACTTTCCGTAGATTCGATGTAGAGTCGTCTTCAAGAAGTCGCGTTCGCGGGGATCTTCCGAATCGAACAGGTCAAGGAGCTGCAAGACAAAACTATGGTCGATGTAGGCCTTGGCAATGTTTGTATTGAAATCCTGGCTCTCGATGAAGCGTAAGAAGAACTCGTACACGACCTGGATATGCGGCCAAGCGACTTCGAGAACCGGCTCGTCCTCTTCCGGATCAAAGGCCTCGCCCTGCGGGTTGACGGGCGGCGGTATGGGCCGGAAGAGGTTCTTGGCGAACATGTCGACGACTCGAGGGTACATGGGTTCGGTGATGACCTGCCGGCTGTTGGCAACATAGTCGAGCAGCTCGTGGAGCGCAAGGCGTTTGATCTCTTTGGCTTTCATGTCGCCGCTCGCGTCGTTGAAGTCAAAGATGACGTTGCACTGGTCAATCTTCTGCATGAACAGCTCCTGCCGTCGATTGGGTGGTACTTCGTGAAATCCAGGCAATTTTTCCAGTTCCCGGTGGGCCGAGATGTCAAATCGAGAAGAGTGTTGCCGCTTGGGCGTCCGCAGGCCCTCTGGTATGGCGTCGCGATTGTCGATGCCTCTGTGGATGTGTAGCGATTTCTGGCCGGCCTTGGGAGGAGCCAGGTCGAGCGGCATCGTTTCGGCGACACCTGGAGGGGGCACGTGCTGTATGGCCAGAAGTCAGTAACGCGCGGATGCGGCGTGTGGCCCGTCGCCCTCAGGCGTGGTGTCGGGTAGAACTTACGCCTGGTGTGGGACTGATAACGACGGTCGGGGGCAGTCGTGAATTGACAGCACCGCCGTTTGGGCTTGAAGTGCCGCTGGCCGAGCTGAAGCGCTCAAGGGCAGGTCCCTGCTGGGCGACATTGGACATGCCCGATGGCTGACCAGGGGCGTTGTGTTCGGGGCCGTGGCTCGCATTGCTGGGTGGAAGAGGCTTGTTTCGAATGTCGTTGAGCGTCGACGTCGAGGAAGAGGGAGTCAAGACGGGGGACTGGTTGGACGCGTCTCGGGACGAAGGGGACGACGTTCCATCCTTGGTCTCTTTGTTTTTCTTTGAAGACTTGCTGGGGTCCTTGCCTCGCGAGAGCTATTGGAAGCGTCAGCCAAGAGACGCGATGCTAGCGGCATGCGAGCTCTTGCATTGACGACTCACGACTCTTTGACTGAAACGCTTCATTCTGTTGTTTGTAAGCAAAGTCTTGATCTACGACGAACCGGCAAGCGCCGGATTCGACTTGCGTAGCCGGCGCCGTGGATGTGCGGCAAAGGAGCGTTGACGTCAACAGGGTGGCCACGAGCGTGAGACAAGCTCAGCGGTAAGGACGCGGGCGGCGGTACGACGAAGAGGAACAAGGAGTAGGGAAAGTCGCTGGCGGCCAGCGGAAAGCTAAGCCGGCTCGTGGGACGCGGGCAGCTCGCGGGTGGGGGGGAGAGGTGGCGGGAATGGCCGACGCAGCTGGCGCGCCGCGCAAGAAGATGCGCCGGCTCAACAGCCAGGCTTGCAAAGCTCAGCAGAGTGCGGCCGGGGGGG